>JASANA010012656.1:0-13078 GCA_030248095.1 Ptycholaimellus sp. GST1_10 | reverse complement strand
GAAGAGTGTGTGGCTGAAGAGTGGGTGTAGGTATGGAGGGGGTGTGGTGGGATACGGTAGGAGCTGACGTCAGCAGGATTACGCAAGAGTTGCGTTTTGGCCTGGATGGGGTGGAAGGTTCTAGAAGGTGTAGGACTGGGCAGCGTGTCGCCAAGAAAGTGGCATCAACGCGAGGATGGGATGGAAAGGGTGGGTGAGGAGGGAGCCTCCGTGGTCATGGAACTTGATGGAGGCGTCGTTGGAGGTGGAGAAGGCGTTGAGAGTGAGCTTGGCGGCCAGGCAGCCCCAGACTCACGCCACTAGAAGCCCCAAACGCAGAACACCCAACTCATAAAAGGAGGATGGAACCGCAAGCTGAGGTGGGATAGAGCTCTCTGCAGAGCCCCAGAGCCACCTAGGACGATTGATAGGCCTTGAGGATGGTGTAGAGAGGAGGTGAGCTGGTGGAGAGGAGAGGAGAAGGCCAGGCGGCGCTCTTGTCCTCTTGGAAGTTGCAGGAGATCCCGTTGTAGTCCGTGCCGTTCCCCGTCCACTCCTCCTCCTAGGCGGAGAGGGAGCTGGTGTTGGGCGGGTTCAGGCTTGGTGCTCCAGATAAAAGCGAAGGGCGAAATGCTCTTGTTTTTTACTCAACTGAAACGAATGCACCAGGCCACAAAAAGGAAGAAGTTTGAGGGCAAATGTAGAAAGCGCAAAAGATTGGACTTGGCGCGGATTCGAACCCAACATTCCACTTTACATTTTCTTTGTCTTGTTCAATGCCCAGTGAATTGTGACGGAAGAGAATTGGAGAAGAATCTTACAAATGTGTTGAAGTTGTACTGCGCACATTATATGTGTATTTTATAAATTGACGTTCTCATTGTGACGCGGAAATTGTTACACTGGTGTACATTTTGTGCTTCTTGGTACTTGAAAAACACGCCTGAAATGCACCAAGCATTTGCATTATCAGAAATCTGGAGCATATCTAAAAGATTGTGAAGAATCGTTCATTTCAATTTGGGGCTGAATTATTGCAAAATTCAATTTTTGCAAAATGTTTATGCGGCCGAAACGGCGGGCGGCTAAGGCCAGTTTTAGTAATTAGCTCTTATTGGCGCTTTCCGTAAAAAAATTTAAAAACTGTTTTCAGGGTCAAGTATCCCACAATACACCCATGGATTAAGGCCAACTTTCAAAAATCCGAGTAAAGTTATTCTTGACCCTTATTATGATCTCTTAAATATGCGCTGTTTAATTAATTAACCCTCATGATCTCTTAAATATGCGCATTTTATCCCTCTTGAAAAGAAACTGAAAGGCAGCGCGAATTGCGCTTTGCCTCAGCCCTTCCGAAACCTGAACAGTTGGCTTCTAATACTTTGAATCGCTCACAATAACTGCAATCATGGATCAAAACAAGGTAAGCAATCATGAGTAATATAGAGCTGCGAGCTATTGACAGCGCTGGGGCCTTCATTTCTAATCTATTTCAACTGACAGGAGAACGGTGGGATGGAAGAGAGTGATATGGAGCATCTGTTAGAGGGGGTGCCTCATCTAGGCAAGCGAATCTTGCAGTACCTGGGCACGGAAAACTGTGTCAGCTTGTTGAATACCTGCCCCACTCTTCGCGCCGCCGTTCGTCGCCACGCCCTGCCCAGCTCTCTCCTGTTCCAAATGCGTTTCGACCATGGCGTTTCGACCCTCACCATTCGCCAGCCTAGTGACCCTCAATCACCTGCCTTCGACCTTTCCGCGTTCAGCTATCCCCTCTACACCAATCCGGTTCCTGTATGAACCAAGCAGCCTGCAACAGGCAGTATTGCAGTGCTCTTCTGCTGCAGATGTGGGCGGGAGAATCGGTTGGCAAAATCCGCGACATGCTGAGAGCTGCTGACAGGCGTTGGGACCTGAGCGAGGTGACAAGACTGGAGCTTATTATCATCGCGCCTGTGAAGGCCAAATTCCGTTTTCATCGGCAATCCTCTGACTTCGACTACGAGGGTTACGATGACGGCGGTGACTTCGATGAAGAGGAGTGCTATCACGAATGCATCTTCGATGAACTGCTGCGGGAGCTGGAAGAGATAGGTAGCTTCGGGCTGGCTGAAGTGACTTCGCTCTGTGTGTACGTGAGCGATACGTCCTGCTACCGACTTCCTGGCCTATCCTGGCTGCCAAGGGTGGTGCAGCAGCTGGTGTCCGTGGAAGGCGAAAAGAACAGTGTACTTCAACTCTCCGGCATACAAAACGCTCCTGTTCGCCAGCTCCAGATCGCTCCACTCCAAAAGGCCTGGTGGCCAGAGACTCTTCGCGTCACAGACTTCCCCGCCACCCTTCAAGAACTTCACATCAAAGGCGGTACACCTATTTTTAAGGTAGGCTGGGCTAGGCTGGCAATTCGAAAGGTAATTTGAACACAAAAAAGATGGTATACTTCAATATTTGTATCAATTGTTCTGAAAAACGAAATTTTAAAAATTTGAAAATTTCGGTTTTTCAATTTTGGCACAAAAAAACTGATAGCTCAAATATGAGTGAATTTGCCAAAAGAATATTCTAGCTCACATTAAAATTCAAATTCTTGCGGTCATTTTGGTATATAACACGCCTGGTTTCGCTTTGTTCGCATGGACACTTTTTTCGAATGAAAATTTGGAGTCATGATTTGGCCCTATGTTAAAGCATAGGCGAAATTTCCGGAAAAAAAATTTTTGTCTCTGATTTCTTTTTTTACTGCCTAAATATCTTCTTTAGGGTCTAATACACCCTACTGCCACATTGGTTTCTTTTGTTTTAGTTCAAAATAGGTCAATCCTGAATCAACTATTTCCTATGCTTAAGACAGCCTTTTTGATGCTCACGAAGGGAAGTAGCTCTTGCCAACTTAAGAGCTAGCAATAGCCATCAAATTTTGCGCTGGGGTCATACCGATAAGCTTCGGTAGTAAAGCAAGTCTTTGGAGCAAGCAGCTTACTCGTAAACTTGTTGCCAGCTGTTGGCAAATTGGTATGCGGGCCCATCCTCGGCCACCTGAGACCAATTGCTCCACCCTACTAATCCTTGAGCTAGTAAACTAGGAATTTGACGAATGCCATCGCTGGTTTGACGAGTGGCAGGTGTACCTGGCGGTATTGGTTGCAGGAGGGAAGGCCGTGCATCGCGACCGCGCTGAATGTTCAACGCCACTAGTCCAGGCCCCCGTGGCTGTAGCTCTGCGAAAAGATCTTGTGATCTTCTTATTTATCTGTTACAACACCCCACCACCACTTTCTCCTTAATCTTTTTCTTTTTCTCAATATTTATTTGTTCTTTGATTATTTTTTTTGTTTCTGCTCAATATTTTTAGCCCAATGTGAAAAAGCTTCCATACATAAGCTTTTTGGCTTTTTGGCATTTGTCATCACCCCTTCTTTATGTCAGTTCCTTTTCTCATCTCTCTATGCCAGCTTACGTGTCGAGTTTGTTGCTGGTGTCCATGCACTGTCCATTGAGGAAATCTAAGACACTGCTTTGGCCCTGATACAGAAAGCTAGGATTGAAAAAATTCCCTGAAAAAGCCAGTAATTAGACTGCAAAGTGGTAGGCTTCAAATGGACCTTCTTAGATGGAAATCAGCCTGTTGACTGAGGCTGAACACGGGGCGAATGAGCGAATGGCCAAAACGAAAGGCAGCAGTCGCAAACTCGTTGAAGATGCACGCTTGGATGCTTGAGTTGTAGGCGTCTTGGGTACTGCTAGTTTATATTTTTCAGCGATGATGAGTCCAACATTTGACACGCTTTTAAACGCATGCTTTTTCAGGGGGATTGTTGGTTACATTCAGGGATAATACTGTACATTCGGAACTAGCAATTTTGGACCAGTTTTATGCATTTATGCATTTTCATGTCTACAAGGATTATTGTTCATGTTAAAAATACATAAAATTAAAGAATGGAAGGTGCTAAACCTGGGACTGAGCTTGAATTTAACGATGTTTTCAGGTCCGATGATGGCTGGCAGGAATTCGTTGTAGGTTATGGCCTGATTTAGGGCTCCAATCAGCTTTCGAGTTTCCTAGCCGGATAACTTCTGTGAAATGTTCAGTTGTGTGACTAAAGTAGGACAAACGTGGAAAATGCGATCGTTCGTCCAGCCAAACTCAGCTTTGATGGCCTGTAAATGTGCAAATCTTAGAAATGGATTCCACAATGATAAAAAAACGATCCATAAAAATGAATTCCATAAAAAACGAGCGGAAGCGAAACCTTTGCGATGAGATTGTGGTGACGAACCCAGAGCGTGTGCATGGCTGACAGTCCGGCTTGCTCGTTCACTCGATGATCGCCTCAAAGCATACCTTTCACTTCACCGCTCATGACGGAATCAACATTGGCACAGATATCTAATTAGCCCAGATTTCTAATTAATTGATGGAGCACCATTTTAATAAATTTGCTAATTTATTGTGATTTAGCTACCATGCGCAGCTGGCACGGCTTCTTATCTCGAGCCTTCGTTTAATGCTTCTTGCTGGTATCAATGACCATTGATAAGCGGTATTTTTCTTTTAGGGGTAATTGAAAGAGCAGACCAGCTTTGAAGCATCTGCCGGCTGCTTGGCCCATACACTCTGGCGTACTGCCCGGGGCTGCTAGAGGCAGCAAATCGTTCGCCTGAACCTGCATCAGGTGCACGTCCGCCCCATTCACACTGCATTGCTCTTTATCTCTTGTCCTTCCCCCGCATTCGCATACCTTGCTCATCAACTGTCTAGTCTGTCTACTCTTTTGGACAAGGCAAATAATTTGAAGTAAAATTTCAAATGAACTGTGGCCGAATTTTCGATCACATTTGAGCAACAATTATTGCGTGAATTTAAAAAAAGTGGGAATGAATGGCCTCTCTCGGCAAGACAGCCCTCACCGAAGCTGAGCCAATTCCTGCTCACTAGATCCATAGACATTGCTGGCGTCCACATATGCCGTGATCCCGTTGAACTGCTCCCGTACAGCTCCAATGCAGAAATCATGTTGTTGCTATGACTGGAAGGCATACAAAGGGGGACCAGGAGGTGGTGATGCGGCAGCAGAGCGACGGAACTCCATGCAGCGGCCGGCGGGAAAGGCCGCATCACCGGCTTCCACCAGGAAAGGGAAGCAGTCGGGGTTGCTGTTCTGCTGGCACACACCACAGCTCATCCCGTTCTCTGAAACAGAGCCTCAATAGACCAGATACAACGCATCTATTCAGCATTGCATTGCATCAGATAGAGCGTATCTGGCTGACCCTGCTTGTCAGATTTTTGGTGCCAAATCTTTTGGAAAAAAGGCTGCCCTCCGAATTCGGTGTGATAAGGAGTGATCGGGATGAGTGAGTGAGCCAGTCCCTTAGCATCTTTCCTTGGCTGACATCGTGTGCCAAATTATTTGTTTGATTCTTGGACAAAACAAGAGTGAACGGGATGTGCGGGAGGCCTGAGTGGAGGTGATGTCATGGTCCAGGTACTGGCCTGAAACAGCAGTAGTATAATCCGCCAACAAAGTTTTTGTCATACAAACTAACCCCACTGCATGAGCATGTGACTCCGATGGGCGGCTGCCGGAATCTCCAGGCTCTGCACGGCCGTGCGACTGACTGTGCGTGGGTTGGGCAGCGGAATGCCGTTCACGGACTCTGATCGGGGGATGTCCATTCCTGGAGCTTTTCTTTTGCCTTTTCCCCCTCAAAGCTGGCAGAAAATCTCAGCCCACCATCCATCCCATAATTTTTGCAATCCGATGCTCTATGTTCTCCAAGGCTTCAACTGGTCTAGTGACATGCTCGTTTTTTCGTTAATAGTTTTTTCCCAATTTCCTTGCCGGTTGACGAATAAAAACAAGTAAACAAAACAAGGTATTCTCGGCTGTTTCCAAGAGATGCGCGGCCTTGTCCACCTCGTTAAGCAATGAAATTAAGCAAAAAAAAACTTATAGGTCTAGTTTTAGTTTCTGAGGCATTTAATGCGATTTAATTAATATTTAATTAAAGAAAATGGAATTTTTCGAAAAATTTTCGAATTTCAAGGTCATAAAATTTCAGATTTTTGACCATAAATCAAGAACCACTGAAAATGACGACGATCCCAAAAAAACGCCTCGAGCCACCACCCAGGCGGACCTTCATGCAAAATTTCAGCCAATTTCGTTGAAAAACCGGGGAGTACTGGCCGCGAACGGACAAGTATATATATATACTAGTAATATTGATTAGTGGGCGCGCTTCGCGCGGCCACAGTATGTAAATGGCTGTGGAGCACAAATAAAACATAAAACACAAAACATTATGGATAAATTGCATGGAAAACAATTAATTGAATGGAAGGAAATAAGTTTTTCAACAGTAGGGCATAAATTGTTATAATGATTTCATTGATTCTCGACAGGGAAAATATTCAATCAAAATTTGTAGTTGAGCCATAATACAGGATTCTGTTTCAACTTTTCAGCACAAAATTGGACTTTTTTATCCAGTTGATTACCGCACACTAATGCAATATTCGCATGTGCCTGCTATTAGCCAGCTGCATATCCCGTCTTAAAACTATTTTGAAACACCGGCTCCTCAAGTACGGCTGAAATCGCGAAAATTGCTTTAACTCAATGGGATTTTTTAAAAATTTGGTACAGAAAAATTGAGAAAGTAAGTAGATGATCTTAAAAAGAATGGTTTTGCCTTGAATTTAAAAAAAAGTCCGACAGAAAAAGTTAAAAATTGGATGAGCTATGCTGGTTTAAAGTCCAAAAAAGTCAAAAAATGGCAAAAATGGGCACGTTTTCAATTATTTCATGATTTTAAAGTATTCCATGCATGGAGCAACCCAAAAAATATTGAATAACTCGTCAAGAGCCATACATAGAGCTATCATATGCCAAAATAAGTCATGAATCCAGGTGGCGCCGATACCCCTCCCAAAATGGCATCACCCGTATATAATAAGATATATTTATATATATATATATATTTGCGGAATTCGAACGAAAAAAAAACTGCTTAAGTGGGCCTTGGCCACCCGCCGCTTCGGGCAGGGCGCCAGAGCTCCTCCGGCCTCCGGGCACGGGTGCTACGGCCCCTACGCTTCGCCTAGCATGCTTCGCATGCTAGGCTACGCTCCGGGGCCTCCGCACCCATGCCCTGCCCTCTGCGGCAGGCGGCCTTCGGCTGCGCAAAAAGAAGCACCATCGTGGTAGGCATTGGGCAAGGCTCGCTTGAAGGGACAGTTGACTGCGCCCCAGTCAGGGCTGGCCAGGTTGTTGCAACGGCCGTTGAGGGTGCGGAAGAAGCGATGGAAAGGCTGTGAGCAGTCCACTTGGCTGTTGCAAAGATCTGCTGGCTGCAAAGAGCATCATTGTTTACCGATGGATGCTTTATATCGGTCATACGGCAGCTGGAGCTGGAGGATATTGAGGATTTGGTTGGTTTGGTGGATATTGAGCGGGCTGTGGCGGCTGTAGGAAAGGGTAGTTAAGGAAGACGTTGTTGCTGTTGTAGATTGTGCCGGCTGAAAATTAAAGCTGGCATGCTGACGCTGAGAAAGCATAGAAAAACGGAAAATCGCCAATGCAAAGTGATAGGCTGACCTGTGAAGCTTAAGAGCCATTTTGCTTATAACCTCAGCAAAAACAATGTGTGGTGCAACCTCTATTTCCAAGCTTAACAAACTGAGCGCATTTAAAAATTTAGAAGTATCTATTTTTTTGCATGTTTCAGAGTAGTTTCAAACTGTCTCCATGCCGATAAAAGTTCTAAGCTTGTTGTAATTCATTAGCTTTGATCATTTTGCAAAGAAGGATGCCCGCTTCTCCAGGCAGGACACCAGAATGCCATCGACCTCTTAACACGAGTGTCTTGACCCCTACGCTTGACTTAATATGCTTGGTGTGCGTGCTTTGCATGCTGTATGGCTGTATTTTGTGTGTTGACCACTAATTTTGAAATTATTTTGCAGCCCTAACGAATCCACTGAGAAGAGCATGGATTATGCGCTCAAGTAGGTCTTGCCAGCCTAGTCTAACCACCAGCGCTAACCAGCTGAAGCAGGCAGAAGGAGAACTAGAAGAAGTAGAAGCTGCATGTCTGGAGGCTGCAGGACAAGTGAAAAGGAGAATGCGAGACCAGCAGGTCAGGAGGTCTTTTGTGCCGAATTTTAGAATGTATAATGAATTCTGGCGACAGGGGCAACGTGGGTGGAAAACGACGTTGAGGGAGGCGGATTGCATTGTATCGAAAAGAAAGGCTATGGCTTTGCGGCTGATTTTTTGAGCAAGAAGGGGAAAGGGGTGAAATGACGAAAGGGCCATTGTGTAAAATCATAGCTAGATTGGTGGCGTTATGTTAAGATTCAAGTTATCTCAAAAACGGTTTTTAAACGATTATTACTGATATTATTTCTAATTTAATGTTTTTTTCATTAGCCTATAAAATGCTCGCGCTGTGAATTACTTCATGAAAGTGATGGGATGCAAATTGATTTTGTCAATCTTGAAAACATCACTAACAACAACATTTGCACAAGGGGATGCAATTACGATTGCAGTACGATTGCCTAGCTTACTGTACACTCAAGCAACCGATTTTTGCAATTTTGGTGTGAGAATTGGACAAGATTGATGGGTGGAAAAAACCTAATGTTAAATTTGTCAGATTTAAGAAGTCTCATTTGTGTTTTAAAAGTTTATTTGATGAATTTTTCTCACTTGCGCGCAAAGCGCCAAACATCTTTTTTCAAGTGCATCCAAACTGCTGATATTTTAACAAACATAATAATCTTTTGTTGAAAACTTGCATTTTATGCGCATAGAGCCCGATTTGCGTAAAATCTTTGCCAAAAAAACTAATAATCAAACAGTTAATAAACTTGAAAAATTTTTGCGCGGCCGACGGCCGCCTGCCGCGGAGGGCAGGGCAGTCAGAGCTCCGGAGGCCGGAGGGCATGGGTGCGGAGGCCCCGGAGCGTAGCCTAGCATGCGAAGCATGCTAGGCGAAGCGTAGGGGCCGTAGCACCCGTGCCCGGAGGCCGGAGGAGCTCTGGCGCCCTGCCCGAAGCGGCGGGCGGCCAAGGCCAGCTTAAGCAGTTACCTCATTTTTGCGTCCGTCTTTCCGCATATATATATATATATATATATATGTCATTCCGGGGCCCGGCCTCCGCGGTTTTTCAACCAAATTGGCTGATTTTTTGCATGAAGGTCCAACTGGGTGGTATCTCCAGGCCATTTTTTGCGCTTGACGTAATTTTGCGTTTTTCGCCCAAAACTCAATTTTTTGATGTTTCAAAGTATGAAAATTCATAAATCACTGGTTTGTCAACGAAATTGGCTGATTTTTGGCAGGTATGTCCGTCGAGGTGCTATCTTGAAGCTGGCAAAAGGAATTTCCGAAATATTTGTTATTTCTCAGTTTATGGCCAAACACCTAAATTCTTGATGTTTCAAAAATTTGAACATCCATAAATCGATGGTTTTTCAATGAAATCAGTTGAATTTTGGCATGTACGTCTCTAATGGTGATATATTGAGTTTTTCAACACATTTATTATTTCTTGATTTATAGTCAAAAACCTAAAATCTTGATGTTTCAAAAATTCGAACATCCATAAATTACTGGATTTTCAATAAACTCAGCTTAGATTTGGCAGATACGTTTGCTGCGGCAGTATCTTAAAGCAGTTAAAAGGAATTGCTTTGCTTTTTATCTGGAACAAAGGCCGCGTATCTTGGCAGCAGCCGAGAATACCTTGTCTTTAATATGGACCCGGTTTTTCTGTTGAAATCAAATCTAGGATGTGCAAGACAAGATATTTTGCATAATTTTTTTTATTTTTCAGCCTAATTAATTTTTTCACTTGCTGCTTTGGCAGAACTGCCCCTCTCTCAATGCCAGTCTTGGGATACTAAAGTTCAATACTGAGTTATTTCGTATATTTCGGTTTCCAGCAATGATCAAGCATCAACCTACCGCACCCACCTTACCCACATCAAGCCATCGAAACGTCTGTCATAAAAATCGCCTGTTCTTGCAGTCCAAGCTTTGTCCAGACATTCAATGCTTTAGCCTCCACCCACGCCTTCTCCCCTCAGCCCCCATCACCAAAATTTATCATACATGCTAATATTATGCCGCCTGCACAATGCGTCTTCGGATCATTCCTCTCATCACAGCTGTCAAAAATTTCGCTTACGCCATCCCACCATGCAGACCCTTCATCTCCTATGTCTTCTGGTGGCTGGTTGTGCTGGTCGGTTACGTTCGATCGCACTTGTCGTACTTATACACCTTTTTTGTAGGTGAACCAGAGACAATTTACAACAGCAACAACCTCTTCCTCGGCTTCCCGAACGTTAAGCCTCGCTATGGACAGCCAGACTCACCGCCCTTCCCTCAACCGCAATACGGACAACCACCACAGCAGCCAGTCGCTTATCCACAACAGCCACAGCAAGCACCGCTTCCCACCCTTCCACCCACTACAGCAACGCCAAACGCACCAACATGCCCTCCACCAGGTCAGTGTTTAAGAAAACTATTTTTTGAAGGGACTGCGTGCTACAGTGAGTGGGCAGAAAGATGGATCTCGGGAATCATGCTTTTGTACTGAAAAATTACTGAATAAGTTTTTGAGTGAAAAGTTGGTTGACACCTATTTGACCCGACAACCCCCCAAGAAAATCCCCCATCAAAGATTTCCCCTCATGAAGTTCCCCCCCCCATGAAAGTGTCCGGCTCCCATGCAATTACATCAACAAAAAGTCTTAGAAAAGTACTGCAGGTTAAAAAAGGAAAGGGAACTTGGAGGAGGGAACTAGGCGTCAAAAGTCTTGGAGGGAACTAGGCGTCAAAATCGACGCCTAGTCCCCCCCCCCTGACACATTTCACCTAGTTTTAGACGTCTAGACGTTCTAGACGTCTAGACTTTACCTAACACCACACACCTTGTTCTCGCCCTATACTGGGACGAAACCGTATCAACTAGGGGACGAGTTAGCGCAGGGTGTGTCGGTATTGGTAAGTCACTATAGTAAATCATATTTTAGGGGAGGACTTTAATGGGGGGTCACCTGCTGGGGGGGGGGGGGGGGAGGGGAGGTTGTAACCCTTTTAAAATTTGATGGGGAAGAACTAGGTGTCAACCAAAAAGTTGTGGGTTCGAAAAATAGTGCAAAAAAAGCCCGTGTAATATGGTTAGTGATCTTTATTTCAGCGGCCAATCCTTGCTTTACCTGCAACGACTACCTTGCTGCTGGACATAACAAGAGTGGAGTGTATAATCTCACCGTTTTTGATGGAAAAGAGCAGCAACCGGTCGCTGCCTACTGCGACATGAATGTGCCCTCAGAGGGAGGCTACACTGTCATTCAGCAGTATGATTTGTTTTCATCTGCTAGCCTCATTGGCGTGACACAAAAAGAGGGCAGCAAGTTACAGCGCCCAGGTCCCCTCGGCGGCGGGGGACAGAGGCGGAGGTCTCCAGGGGAAGGGATATCTGTCTGTCACAGTCTGAAATACAAGAAATACGTGTAAAACAGCAAAATTAAAATATTAAGAACAAATTCGCCACTTAAGACAGCCTTTTTGAGAAAATCAAGAAAAGTTTTAGAAGGCAAGGGCACTTTTTTTCTGACCCCCATTTTTTATGATTGGATATTGAAAAGCAAACACTTTTATACTATGTCCCAAAAGGACAGCTCATATGATGGTCTCTATCACCCATAATAGCTCAGGCAAAATGACAAAAATCCGGGTTTTTTGACCTTCAACACTAAAATGACTGTTGCAAGTCATAGACACAATGAATTTCAAAAATTTCAAGAACGGTAGATTCACAAGTATTAGTACTATAAAACTGTGCTTTTGAATGGTTCAATCCGACACTTTTTGGGGGTGTAAATAGCTCATAAAAATGAAAAATACGAAATTGGGGGAAAAAATTTCAGCAAAAAAAACTGATTTCACCCTAAAATTTTCAGTTTGCATGCAAATGACTGTGCTTTTTGAAATTTGCGTTAAATTTTTGTCCAGAAAAGTTATTTAGTTTCCATCCAGAGGGCTGTCCTGTTATGACTTCATGGCAATGTTTGATGGTAATCACCAAAATGGTCCTATTGGGCTTGCGCGAGCGGAGCGTTAGCGGAGCGGTAGCGCCAAGCCCCTCTTATCGAGCAACACAACCAATTGCAGCTTTCCCAAAGTTTGGCAGGCTGTAGCTCGTCACACAGACGTCGGAGAACGCTGCAAAGAGGCTCAATCGACGCGCCGTGGTCGAATTGTGGGGGGTCCTCTTTAGACAAAAATTGTTTAGAGCCTTATTAAAAAAGTTATTTCCAAAAAACTTTTTAAAACAAGGTATTCTCAGCGGTTGCCAAGATGCGCGGCCTCACCTCAAGACACCACCTAGATGAAAATGCATGCCAAAATTCAACAGATTTCAGTGAAAAACCATGAATTATGCATGTTCCGATTTTTGAAACATCAAGATTTTGGGTTTTTGACCATTTATCAGGAAATACTAATTATTTCAAAAATTCCTTTTGCCAGCTTCAAGATGTTACTATCACGGACGTACATACCAAAAATCAGCAAATTTCATTAAAAAACCAGGGACCTATGCATGTTCAAATTTTTGAAACATCAAGATTTTGGTTTTTGACTATAAATCAAGAAATAATAAATATGTCAAAAATTCCTTTTGCCAGCTTCAAGATGTTACTATCACGGACGTACATACCAAAAATCAGCAAATTTCATTAAAAAACTGGGGACCTATGCATGTTCAAATTTTTGAAACATCAAGATTTTGGTTTTTTGACTATAAATCAAGAAATAATAAATATGTCAAAAATTCCTTTTGCCAGCTTCGAAATGTTACCTAGACGGACGTATCTGCCAAAAATCAGCTAATTCCATTGAAATACCAGTGATTTAGGATTTTTCGTATTTTGAAACATCAAAAAATTGAGTTTTGGGCGAAATTCAAAAAATTACGCCAAGCACCAAAAATGGTCTCGAGGCACCGCCTAGGCGGACCTTCATGCAAAAAATCAGCCAATTTTGTTGAAAAACCGCGGAGTACGGGCAT
>JASANA010012655.1:0-11113 GCA_030248095.1 Ptycholaimellus sp. GST1_10 | reverse complement strand
ATCTACTTCGTTCAGTTACGTATTGCTCCATGGCTTTTTCTGGTATTCCAGGCTCTTCTGCTCGGCATCTATTGCTGATAGAATTGAACATTGAAGACATAATGCAAATGATCTGGAAGCGACTGAACGACCATGGGAAGAACTGGCGCCACGTGTACAGAGCCTCGTCCTCCTCGACTACCTCATCAAGACCGGCTCTGAGAAGGTCGCCCAGCAGTGCAAGGAGAACATCTACAGACATTCAGACACTCAAAGTCCCTCCAACTCTTTTCACAAGGAGTAAAGGAGGTGCTGATAAGCTCTGGGCTTTGAAGGACTTCCAGCACATCGAGGACAACAAGGACCAGGGGCTCAACGTGCGGGAGAAGGCCAAGGCCCTGGTTGGTCTGTTGGAGGACGACGAGAGACTGAAGAACAGACGCACTCGGGCCCTCATGGCCAAGAAACGCTTCGCCCAGAACAACGTCGGCATCTCTTCCGACGAATCTGTTCACTCCTTCTCCTCTCCTTTTCCCCCCCTCGCCCATTCTAAGCTTTTTCCAGATGACGCAGATGCGCCCTGCCACTATGGCGGCTCAGGTTGCCCTTTTCTGACTTCTTTGCCTCTAGCATTTTTTGCCCTGGACTTTTTCGCTTTTCGTTTGTTTATTTAGGAATCCTAATATCTCTGTCAGCCATCGCTAAGCTGAGCAATTGGTTCTGTCGTATTCTTCGTTCAGTTACGTATCTAATCCCCTCCCAGAAAGATGGTGAACTCACCCTTGGAGGAGCAGAGCTTGCATAGGAACTGGGCAAAGCGCTGGAGCCAGGCCAAGGCAGTGTCAGCACTGCGGTTGACGCTAGGGGGCGGTAGACAGAGACAGCAACCACCCTGGGACCAATCTGGGCTGCGACCACCTCAAGGCCTCGCCATTTGGACACCCTCTATGTGGGGGCGAGGACCAGCTCCGCCTTGCGGCAGCGCTGGAGACGAATTGTCCAAGCTCACCCGAGCAACATTCGACCAAGCACCACACGGGTTTTTGGTGTGGCGCTGGTGGATCTCGCCTGAAACCCGCCAGCGCCTGCTCCTGATCTCAGGCATAGAAGCCAATCCCGGCCCTGGTCTCCGCCTTCGCCCTGCACCAAGATCTCATCGCCCCAAGCATTGGCCCCGCCCCCTCCGTCTGCTCCAGCTCAACCTCAGCGGTCTCCGGTCTTCAAAGGTCGAGCTAGAACGTCTGCTGGCTGAAGAGAGAATAGACGTAGCAGTCCTGCAAGAGACCAATCTTCACCAGAGCGTCGCGACGCCTCGCCTGCCAGGCTTCTCCGTACTCCGTCATGATCGGCAAGTACACAGAGGTCAAGCACCGGGGGCCCACGGAGGTGTCCTCTTCCTCGTCCGTCAAGGCCTAGCCTACGCCGAGATCCCGCCTACTGCTGCTATCGAGAGCCTCAGCATTCGCCTGGAGACCCCTGATGGGCCGCTGGGTATCCACTGCCTCTACCGCCCACCGGCCAGAGGAGGAGTGGAGGATGAAAGAGAAGCTGGGCTGCACTCTGGAGGCTGGCCAAGGCCTGGCCCTGCCAACAAGGATTTCCTCATCATCGGCGACCTGAACTGCCACGGGAGCTGGGACAAGGACTGCGTGCCGGACGAGCTTGGAGACGAGGTGGACGAGTACTGCGACTCCTTCGGCTCCGTCATCCTCAACCAAGGCCCAACCAGGATCGGACCAGCAGGCAACGCATCTGCTCCGGATGTCAGCATAGCCTCCGGCCAGCTAGCCACACGGTGTCACTGGGTCACAGGCTCCTTCGCCTCCTCCGACCACCTCCCAATCGTCATCAGCATTGACCGGAAGGCGAACACCCAACCCCCAGCCGCTCCTAGATTTGCCATCAAAAAGGCGAGATGGGAAAAGTACCAGACACTGCTGTCGGAGAGCCTTGCTGACTTCGAGGTGGAGGAGGGCTTGCTGGACGCTGCGAACGCCTGCTTCTCCAACGCTCTCCTTCAGGCCATGAAGAGAAGCTGTCCCTTCGGGAAGAGGAGAGGAGCGAATCCCTTCTGGTCACCTGCCTGCGAGGAGGCCCATAGAGAAGCAAAGGATGCCCTTGCGAGGAACAGAAGACTGCGGACAGCTGAGAGCAGAGTATCTAGTCTAGGCGCCAAAGAGAGGGCTGTCCAAGTGATGGCGTCAGAGAAGAAAAGGGCCTGGCAAGATTTCGCATCCAGCCTCAGCATCAAGACCTCTGCCACCAAGGTTTTCCGCGTCATCCGCTCCATTGACGGCAGAGCATCAGCCCCGCTACCCGACACCCCCATCACCTCGGCGTTTGGGAAGGTGGCCAGGACAGATGAGGAGAAAGCGAACCTGGCCTGCCAGCACTACGCGTCGATAAGCCGTGTCAGAGTTCCCCAAGCGAAGAACAAGGCAGCCTACCAGGAGGTCTTCCGGCAAATCAAGGCAAAGCGCCATCCCACAGCAGCAGAGCCGTTCACCGAACAGGAGCTGGCTGTCGTCCTCCACAAGAGCAAAGGCAAGGCTGCAGGTCCAGACGGAATCCTCCCATCGATGCTCTCCAAGCTCCCCCCGGTCGGCAACGCAGCTCTCCTGGCGCTCCTCAACAGGAGCTGGTCTGAGGCAAGACTCCCAGCAGCCTGGCGAACAGCGCGGATCGTCCCTATTGCCAAAAAGGGCAAGCCCCTAGACAGATTCAAGTCCTTTCGGCCAGTGAGCCTTCTCAGCTGCATCAGCAAGGTGCTAGAGACGATGGTGGCGCGGCGTCTGGTGGAGTGGGCGGAGGCTACAGAGGTCATCCCCCCAGAGCAGTCAGGCTTTCGGACACGGCGCTGCGCAGTGGACTTGCTCCTTCAAATCATCCAGCCTGCCTTCGAGAGCATCAGCAAGGACAAACCTGCCGAGAGATCTCTGGTAGTCGCAGTGGACTTTGCAGCTGCCTACGATAGGACCTGGCGGAACGGGCTGCTCCAAACTCTGGCCAGGGCTGACGTTCCCTCGCAGTGGCTGGACTGGCTGAAATCCTGGCTGGCTGATCGTCGAGCGAGAGTGAGGTGGAACAAGATCGTCTCATCTGATCGGGTCCTTTTGGCTGGCCTCCCTCAGGGGAGTCCCCTGTCCTGCATCTGCTGGAACCTGTTCATCAGCGGCCTCCCGGAGGCTGTGAGAGCCAGCGCCCCTTCAGCCAGACTGGCCCTCTACGCAGATGATCTGACGCTGGTGGCGACGGGGAGGAAGAAGCTGCTGGAAGACGCTGGAGAGTTGGCCCAAGCTGCTCTCAATGGTCTCAAGGAGTGGGCAGAGGAGATGGAACTGAAGATAGCCGAGGAGAAGACCACGGGCCTGCTAATCACCTACTGGAATCGCCAAGGCCCGGGAAAGGCCTTCCCACCACCACCCCTCCAGTTGGCTGGAGCCCCGGTGACCTTCTGCAAGGACATCCAGGTCCTAGTCATCCGCATCGACTCTGAACTGAGGTTCACCGAGCAGTCCAAAGAGGCCTCGAAGAAGCTGGCCCGCAGAGTTAACGCTCTCAGGGCCCTGGCCAGCACAGACTGGGGTTGCTCCGAGGCCACTCTGCGTCCCGCCTACAAGACCTTTGCTCGCTCTTGCGCTATGTACGCTGCCCCGGCCTGGCTTACCTTCACAGCTAGGTGCAACAAGGAGAGGCTGGAACGCCAGCAGAACTCAGCAGCCCGTCTCATCCTCGGCGTCCCCAAAGGGTCAAACGCAGCAGCTACGTGTCGGGAGGCAGGACTACAGCCGCTGGAGCTCCTCGCAGTCCAGGACGCAGCCTCCAGACTCTTCTCCTACAAGCGCTGGCCAGCTGGACACCCTCTCGGCGACCTAGGACACAATCCAACGCCTGCACTCCGCCTTAAAGCCAAACCAGACGGCCTAAGACCCTGCTGGAAGTCAGTAGCTGAAGAGGAGCTGTCTTCGGCCCTTGGTCATCCGGCCAACCCTCCGCCATGGCCTCCTCCTCCTCCCTGGCCCCCGCCGCCTAGGAGACCCCCGCCGGAGCCTCCACCCCAGCACCATCCTGCTTTAGCCCTTGCGCCAGCACAAGACCAGTTCAACCGTCCATCAGTTGCCCTCTCTGCCCTCAAGGCCAACCTGACAGCCAAGTGGGATGAGCAGTACGAAGCCTCAGTCCCAGCCGAACACATTCACCGGAGAGCCTCAGATGGAGACACAATCTCGCTTGGACACCTGCCCAGGCTGGCGGCAACCAGGATTCATCAGCTACGCTTGGGAAGGGCTACCTGGCTGAATGCAACAAGAAGAAGATTTGGGCTGACAGACAATGCAACGTGCCAGGCCTGTGGTGACGGGGATGAGGACACGGAGCACTTCCTCCTACGCTGTAGAAGCCGAGACGGGCACCGAAGACAGACACTAGGACAAGCCCCCGACCTCTCCTGCCTCCAAACCAACCCTGAAGACGTGGCCCGCTTCATCGAATGCTGCAATCGTTGACGTCATCGTCGACGGTTCCCCCATGCAACGTGCTGGGGATCAGGAACTACTACCTACCTACCTACCATGCACAGGGGCCTTGCCCCTGTATGAAGTGGATGAAATTATTATATAGTGGGTTATACTAATCCAAAAAGTATCTCTTATCTATAAATTACCTGCAATTGAAGTGGGGGAAATATTTATTCAGCTGTATTTGAATTCTACTTGCAACTGAAGTGGATGAAATTTTTTCTTAGCAAAGAAATAAGTTTTTTTACCTTAGATTGTGAATTTGTGCACTGTAAAAATTATCGTCAGTACAATGTAACAATGGATTAATTAATGATAAGAGAGCACCTGACCAAAATACTAAGTATATAGGTAAATGGGGGCATATATTACGAATCTTTTGTCCATTTGCTTACACATTGTCTTCATGGGCTTCTGCCAGGCTGTGGTGTACAAGCCGCTCATCATCAACTTCAACTTAAAGTATTGTACTGGGCGTTAGGCTGTTTATTGGCCTTTGGCTGTTCAAATTGGATGAAATTACTGAAATTGTGAATCTCCGCTTCAGTGTTTTTCTCTCTTAGCTGGTCTCTTTATAATGCTTGTAATCAAGTTAGCTTGGGCATCAAGGTAATGAAATTTATTTGATTCATCTTATCATGAAACTAGCTTGGGCTCTAAGGCAATGAAATTAATTTTGAAACTCTTATCATGAAATTATACTTACAAAATTTTGAACCTCTAAAGAGCTAAGAGAGCCCAGAAAATTTTGACAATTGTAATATTGTAATTTTTTTGCCAGGTTAAAGTACACGTACAGCATGAAAAACTAAATAATTTAAACAAATGCTGTTGGTAGCAAAAACAAATAGCTGGGAAAACTAAAAAAAATCTTGTTTCAAATTAATATATTTTCATTGCAACATATTTTCATTATTTTTCTAAATGTTAACCAATGTTTAATTTTCATTTTTATCTCTATCTAAACATACATCCTAAGGTGACCAAAATTTTCTTGGGTTTCCACAGACATTCGATGAAGCTAATAAAAAATTACTGAAATCCGTGTAGATGTTTGCATCTGGCCAGGATTTGAACTGCGGACTGCTCATCAAGGATGGTCTTGCATATCTAGAGAAAATTATCCACATTTGATTATCGGCTAAGCATTGAGACAGGATGAAAGTCTAAGAACCTCGAAGAAGATGCGCTTTTGTTCGATCATGAGCTGTGCCTCACTCTGGCCTGGAGCCAAACGAAGGAGAGACTCCGGGAGCCCATCAATCGTGATGTTGCCCTCACGGCTAGAAATATCGACTGCGTTGAGCAAAAAACAAGCTGTTGGATAAAGAGAGGAAGGAGGCAAACATGTGACGCTCAGATTCCTTGGTGGCATTCTCAAAGACCTGCATGGTGACCATGCGAGCCTCTCTGGCGTTGACGGCCTGATACAGCTGCTGCTGATTCTGCTTCATGACCTCCTGGGCCTCCTTCAACCAATTTCATAACAAGTATATGGCGCAAAGCGCAATAGGTGACCGCAGAGCACACCACCTTCCAGCTTACAATATGAATGCATGGATTTTCGTAACTCCAAAGGGCAAGTCTGTGGTTTCTCACCCATTTTCAAAAGTAAGCACAGATTTGGAATCATTATGTACGAATTGTGAATCAAAAAACCAAAGTCATCTGTTCAATTCTCAGCCGTTCAGCTGTCACTGATTATTGATACCATTGCCGTGCATGAAAGTTGGTCACTCAAGAAGATAAGTCAGTTGTTTCTCACCCATTTTCAAAAGTAAGTACATATTTGGATTCGTTATGTACAACTTGTGAATCAAAAAACCAAAGTCCTTTGTTCAATTCTTAGCCGTTCACCTGTTACTGATTATTGATGCCATTGACATGCGTGAAAGTTTGTCACTCAAGAGGGTAAGTCTGTGGTTTCTCAACCATTTTCAAAAATAAGTACAGATTTGGAATCGCTATATATGACTTGTGAACAAAAAAACTCAAGTCATCTGTGCAATTCTCAAGATTACAGGAGCTACAGCGCAAAAACTGTATATTGCAATTTTCAAGCCGTTCTACCCAAAAAAGTAATGTTTCAAATGCTCAGATTCCGGTTCCACCCCTCCATATCTTCCTAAAATAGCATTACCTTTCAGGAAAAAAAAGTTTGTCCCAATCCGTTGAGAATTCGCCCGTGGACAGCATTTCCAGACATATATATATACAGATCAGGACAAAAGTTTAGTAACCTCTATAGACCGCGGAGCGGCCCTTCGGGCCGCTCCGCGATCAAAAATCCTTAGAAGCAACTGAAAATGAGCCAAATAAAGCATGGATGCAAGAGATGACATCGATGAGAGACTGGTCCCCCAGCTCCCCACGCAGATGATTCAGCTCAGCGGGATCTTCAGGCAGGACCTTGGGAACGGACTTGAGGACGGGGCCTTCTGATCAGGGCGCAATGACTAGAAAATAGCTATACCTCGTTCGATGCGGACTTATGGGTAAGTTTGATGAAGATAGAGAGAGGAAAGGAATGAAAGACTGGGCTCTGACACACTAACGGGACTGGGGGCTCCTCGCTTGACTGCCTTGGGAGTGGAGAACGGGACTGAAGGCTCAGAGGACATAAGAGACAGGCAGACAGACAATGAAATAGACAGACGGCGGCGAAATACGTTATGCAATTGCGTAGTTTAGAGAGCTAAAAGAATGGTCCGCCATACGGTATTTTGAGACTGCACGAGAGCGTGTTTGAAGAGATGAAAGCAGAGCGCTAGAGTAGCATGAAGTAGTATTAAGTGGATGAAATTAAACTATATTGACATTGATCTCCTTATTCTTGCTCAAAAATTTCACCAACTACCTTCTCCAAAAGATATATATTAATACTACTATTTCAAATTTTTTTTAATTAATTTCTGAAGGGGTGAAAATATTGGAAAACAAGTATATGGCGCAAAGCGCAATAGGTGACCGCGGAGCGCTTCTATCTTCACGTGTAGTAACACCTGAAAATAAAGGAAAATTTTCATTGTGAAGGTGCACATTGTCTCTCAAAAGGAAAAGTCTGTGGTTTCTTAATCATTTTCAAAAGTAAGCATATATTTAGAATCGGTATATATGACTTGTGAATCAAAAAACCAAAGTCTTCTGTGCAATTTTCAACCGTCAGCTGCTTCTGTTTATTGATGCTATTGGTGAGCATGAAAGTTTGTCACTCAAGAGGAAAAGTCTGTGGTTTCTCAACCATTTGCAAAAGTAAGCACATATTTACAATCGCTATATATGATTTGTGAATCAAAAAACCAATGTCTTCTGTGCAATTCTCAAGAATAGAGGTGCTACAGCGCAAAAACGCTATATTGCAGTTTTCAAGCCGTTCTACTCAAAAAAGTAATGTTTCAAGTGGTCAAAATCCGGGTCTACCCCTCCAGATCTTCCTAAAATATTTTTACCTTTCAGGAAAAAAAAGTTTGCCAAGATCCGTTGAGAATTCGCCCGGGGCCAGCATTTCCAGATATATATATATATACGTACAAGACTAAAATGCTACAGCATGAACAGATTATGAAGTACCAATCATCAAAAAGAACTAGACAAGGTTCAACAAAATTGTGATTAATTTTGATTGATTTATGAACTATTTTGAGCAAAAATGTTAACAGGTTCAATTCATTGCTATTTGTCCATCTACAAAATCAACTGATCATTCATAAGCAGGCGGCAATTTATGGCAGAAACCCTGTTACCCTAGATTATTAACAGTTTTTGTTTTGTCTTACGGTTTTGCTTAAATTATAGTTTTTTGAAAACTTACTAAATTAATTTTAAGCTGCATAAAGAATAAAAAATTGTCAAAATTAACGTGTGATAGAGATTAAATTTAAAAAAAATTTGTCATATTGCAAATGCAAAACTTTGCCTTAGCTAAATTCAATTTAATTTTATTATTATTTTGTTATGTTACGCCTCATCTAGTAACATTATAATTTCATCATGATTAAACATTCAGAAAAACTTATTCGATTTAACATTATAGCTTTTAATTGCATTTTACCATTTTATTTTATTTCACTAGTTATCTTTTAAAGTTTCTTTTTCACTAATTTTTATCCTCTTTGTGCCAAAATTGCCGCCTGCTTATGAATGATCAGTGGATTTTGTAGATGGACAAATAGCAATGAATTGAACCTGTTAACATTTTTGCTCAAAATAGTTCATAAATCAATCAAAATTAATCACAATTTTGTTGAACCTTGTCTAGTTCTTTTTGATGATTGGTACTTCATAAGCTGTTCATGCTGTAGCATTTTAGTCTTGTCTAGATCTTGGCCATGTGGAAAACTTTTACTTACCACATGAACAAGGCTTCAAACAGTCATTATATTGGGCAAAATCCATCGTTTGGTGTTTTTGTAAACTTTTGTTCCTTGCATTCAATTTTTACTCTCATAGCGCTCCAGCATGCCAACCTTAGCGCGTTAGTACAGTAAATCAAACATATAGAATAACCTGAGCATCAATTTAAAAATGGGGAGGGAACTTATTAACGGAACATGTAAAACTGCGCAGTTTTGATTCATTGAAACATAGGCAAAGTGGGTAGAGCACAAAATTCGACAAAATGTCATCCACAAACCTGAATTGATTGGGAAATTTCTCCATGGAACCTATGACAAAAATAACACCATCAGAAAGCTTAAACAATTTGCTCAAACACGTAATTCTTAGATTTTTAAAATTCGCTCTTGTTCGAAAATGGGAACATTTCAAATGCGGAGATGTCATTTTTTATGCCAATTTTTGTACGTTTTTTCAAAATTTCTAAAATACCAGGGCCAAAATCAAAATTTCACGATTTTTCCCATCGAGATCTCAACTAGAGCTTTCGATTGATATATTTATGTCCTAGGTTTCAACCAATACCCGAGGAGCTCAAACTCATGACATGAAAGTCCAAAAAACTCGATCACCCATTCATAACTAGGGCGCTGTCGCGCCCTAGGATAAGGACAAAAGTTTAGTAACCTCTATAGACCGCGGAGCGGCCCTTTGGGCCGCTTCGCGGTCAAAATTTTTTTTATTAATATGGACTAATTATTATGGTCACGGGTCAATTTTGGGGCGTTTATTCCAAAAATCGGGGTCTCAATTGCGTAAATAAATTTTAAATTATAAACAAGAGGAAAAAACCTCTAAAAACCTCCAAAAATGGTCATTTTGGCCAGTTTTTGGGCTGCACGCTTAACAGCGCTTCGATTTTGCCCTATTTTTATGGCTCAAAATATTGATTTTAGTTATTCTCAGCCACTGTTGGGCGGCGCAATGAGGGGAATAAAAATTGAAATTTTCATAATTTTTTTTCAACCTTTCCCTATGCTACAAAACACAAAATTAGGAATTTTTTTTCTCAAATTTTTTAGTCAACCTTACTTTGGTGTCCCCTAACTAGGAAAACAAGTATATGGCGCAAAGTGCAATAGGTGACCGCGGAGCGCATCCTATATATGAAATTTTGTCACTCAAAGAAGCAAGTCTGTGGTATCTCAATCAATTTCAAAAGTAAACACAGATTTAGAATTAACATATAAGACTTGTGAACAAAAAATCAAGTATTCTGTGCAATTCTCAAGACTTCAGGTATTACAGCACAAAAACCATATATTGCAATTTTCCAATTTTCTGCCCAGAAAAGAAATGTTTCAAATGCTTTGGGACCAGTTTCACCCCTCCAGATCTTCCTAAAATTTTATTACCTTTAAGCAAAAAAAAAGTTTGTCCAAATCCATTGAGAATTCGCCATTTCTCAACATACCCCATTATCAACCTTTCTACCTAATAAAGTAATGTTTCAAATGTTCCGGGACGTGTTCCACCCCTCCAGATCTTCCTAAAATTTTATTACCTTTCAGGAAAAAAAAGTTTGTTAAAATCCGTTGAGAATTGAGCCTTTTACAGCATACCCAAATTTGCAACCTTTCTACCCAAAAAAGTAATGTTTCAAATGCTTCGGGACTTGTTCCACCCCTCCAAATGTTCCTAAAAATTTATTACCTTTCAGGGAAAAAAA
Source organism: Ptycholaimellus sp. GST1_10 (assembly GCA_030248095.1). Taxonomy (NCBI): domain Eukaryota; kingdom Metazoa; phylum Nematoda; class Chromadorea; order Chromadorida; family Chromadoridae; genus Ptycholaimellus; species Ptycholaimellus sp. GST1_10. Next base: position 553 of record JASANA010012655.1, on the reverse strand, counting down.
AGTTTGTCAAAATCCGTTGAGAATTGGGCCTTTTACAGCATACCCAAATTTCAACCTTTCTACCCATAAAAGTAATGTTTCAAATGCTCGGAAACCGGTTCCACCCCTCCAGATCTTCCTAAAATTGCATTACCTTTCAGGAAAAAAAAAGTTTGTCCAAATCCGTTGAGAATTCGCCCGTGGACAGCATTTCCAGAAATATATATATATACCTACATGAGGACAAAAGTTTAGTAACCTCTATAGACCGCGGAGCGGCCCTTCGGGCCGCTCCGCGGTCAAAAATGTCATTGAAATCCGAGAGGGTGGTTTTTTTGAGACTAGGCCTTTAAGAAACTTTTTGCCAGGGCCTGAAATTTCGGCCACACGATGATAGCTCTCTGGAAGAAGCCAGAACAGCTGGAGCGAATGCGATTTTTGCATGGGTTGGATTTTTAGCAGGCTGGATCAAGATCTCGGAAGAAACCGCACGAGTGACATAAAATATGCTCATTACCGAGCTGGAAGCCAGCTATGTCAGACTCCAATGACAAACTGGATCAAAATCAGACAA
>JASANA010012654.1:0-20438 GCA_030248095.1 Ptycholaimellus sp. GST1_10 | reverse complement strand
GATAAGGCATCAAATGCAATGGGTTTCCTCACTTTTTCTTTGTATTTGGCATTGTTTGGTGGTAATAGTGGTAATATTAGTAATGTAGATTTAATTATTTACAATGATCTGGATTAGAAGATCTTTATTCATAGCACCTTAGCTTTTGAATTTGAACCCTTCAAAATTTTTAAGAAATACATTACTTTCTCGTATTTCAATACTTTGGCAGTCAAGCAAGATTACAATCACGATCAGACTAAACTTACAAGATAAGGCGCGAAAATTAATAACCTAACCCTGTTTGTTTCTAAAATCGCCAGAAAAAAAAATTGAAGTATTTATCCCGTACGTTCTTCAGCGTTTTGAAAAATTGCACAAACAAGTTTTAAAATTAAGTTAGGGCTTTCTTCAAAATTGCGCATCAATTTTGGTCTGTTTGACAAAAATGATTGCCCTAATTACATCCGTCTCCATTCTTTTCATCCTCATGGTATATTGAGGGAAGACAAGGCATTGATGCAGGGAAAAGTGGAGGAGGAGAAGGGAGCGGTTTGGGAGGCGGAAAGAGCGTGGAGGAGGATGAGCCGGTGGATGTGGAGGAAGAAGACGACGGCATCACCATCACTGCTTATCAGCCTGCCTCTACCTCAAAGACCAGCCTAAAACCGTTCGTTGCCCAATTTCCCATTCTTTTTCTCCAACAACGGAACCCATCCTGCTCCTAGTGGGTGCCTCCCCCAACCTGCCTGCTGACTGCTGCGTCTACTACATCATCTGGGGTAATTGTCCCATTTATGAAGGATTTCCGAGAAGCCGGGTGATGGAAAGGAATGGGTGTGATTGATTTGAATAATGGATGCGGGATGTTTTGGTGCGCTGTTGGGGTGGTGTGGATGGGATGGGTGTGTAGGAAGCAGATGTGGGTTGTGGCTTCCCATCCTCGTGGTTGAGGGAGGAGGGAGTGGGAAGGAGAGTGGCTGGAGGGGCAGGCGCGAAAGGCCTAGGTATAGGGCAGGGTAGAGAAGGAGAGAGAAGGAGAAAAGGCGAGAGGGGAGTGCTGAGACCGGGTGCGGCCTCCATTGCGTGTATTGAGCGCATACATACCTACTCAGTCGCCTCCCCGCCTCCTCCGCCCTCTTTCTGCATTCACTCCCCACCGCCTATATACACAGGCTTCGCTCACGCCTCCTCTCTTCAGCCTCCCAACACACTTCCCCCGCCCCCCATACGTATGCCTATTCCACATAAAATACGTTCCCTCTCTCCTCTTGTCTATCCTTCCCGTTCCCTAGTCCCTGTCCACCCCTGCCCTTCCTTCAGCCCCCGCCCGCTTCCACCCCTCCGCTCCTCCTCCCCCACAGCTCAGGCGCTGCTAGGCATTTATATACGCTCTCAGGCTGTTGGCGGGGGCTGTGAGCTGGGCTGTAGGTGGAGAGGGATGCTGTGTGTGTGTAGAGGGTGAGTGTAGGGAGAGAGGAGTGAGAGGAGGATAGGAGGAGAGGCTAGGTATCTGGCTGCAGAGGGCGTGCTTTAGCGGGCGGAGTACAATAAGGGCGGCGAAAGCAGTGGTGGAAGTGTGTGTATCGAGGCCGGTGAATGCTCTTCGCGGAGGACTCCACGGACAGCGTGAAGGTGGAGGTCAAGGCGGACCCTTCCTACGCCTACCGAAACTTTGCCGCACAACCTGATGAGCACAGGTTTCTTCCAACCCATCCTTACACCCTACCAACGCTCTATCCTACCTACCAACCTTTCAAAGAAAGACTTGTAAAAAAGTAGAAACTCAAGAAGTTATTTGAAAAAGCAAAGTTGAGAAGGAAATGAATAATTGAAGTGGGGAAGGTTTTGCAGACTGGGGCGTGGGGGGAGCGAGAGTCAGGAAGGCTCAGGGAGCGGAGGTGGGGCGCCGGACGTGGGCGAGGTGTCGGAGTTCGTGGACGTGGACACGGTAGAGCCGGAGCCATTGCGCCTACTCCTTCAGACCCAGCCAGACCCCGCCGGCCCTGGCCCCGGCCCCAGCTCTGCCGGCCTCCCCTACTACACTCATCAAATACAATACTATGGTCTGCCTCACTCCCTGCCCTTTAGCCGACCCCCACCCTTCTAACACCTAGCCAAGACCCCCGTTTCCCCTCAAAGAGCCTTGAAAGAGTGTAAGGGGTTGCAGAGGGTGAGGAGGAAGGGCATTACGAGAAGACAATCGAGGACGTGGTGGAGACAGTGTGCCACAACGGCGGCGGAGCGGCGTCCACATCCAGGGGGGCTGGAGGGGGCGGGCTGGGCCGAGTGGTGGCGGTGCGGGACAACATCCTCATCCGGCAGGCGGGCCCCTCTGGCCTGGGCCCTGGCATAGGAGGAGGCGGAGGTCTGCCGCCGCCGCCGGAGATCCGTCTGGTGAAGAAGTGTCGAGTGCGCTCCAACGTGGGGGAGATCCCGTCGGTGGGGGCCATCGTGGACTACGTGGCGGCGGGGGGCGGCAGCTACGATGACCTATTCCCTGCCGAAGTGGCCGAGATGGAGTACCACGATCGGAAGATTCCGCTCGGATGAGCGGCCCTTCCTTCTTCTTCTCTCTTCGCCCACCGCCAACCGCTTCTCAGTGGCCATGGACTGGAATGCTGCTGCTCTGCTCTGCAGGCGCAAGGAGCTCTGGCAGAGAGAGACATAGGCTATGTATGCCATTGCCTTCGTCGCTTCTGCCCCGCTGCCAGTCTCTCCTACTCTCTCCCACGCTGCGTAGAGGGCGGAGCATTTAGTGATATGTATTCATCGCGGCCCTCTTGCACACACCCCGAGTCCTCCTCCCTTTACCGCCCTCTCCATATTTTTAGGCACATTTGCCATCCGCCACACCTTTGCGAATTGCGATAAATAGCACAATAGTCTGTGTTTTGATGACTTGGGCACTCTATCAATGGCAAGTGTAAATAAAAAATTCACATTTTCAGTTAGAAGGGTTGAGGATAGATTTTTTTTATGCAGTTGGCAACTTGGCATGCTCATTTAGAATTCTCATAAAGCAAAAAGATTGGAATGGTTTTTGGACAATCACAATCAGCAATGGGCTAGAAATAAGCTGGAAAAGAAATAAACACGGCAAAAGATCAGGCAGGAGATTTTTGGTTGAAGCTGTTTGACTTGGTGATGAGTGGATCGCATCGGAGCATATCTTGGAGCTGGATGACCTCGAAAAGGCTGATGGCTTCCTGAAGCCGATTGATCCATTGCTCCTGCGATTGCTTCCAGTTGAGTTTGTCTAGGTGATGGAAGAGGGGAATAGGAGCCTTTTCTTCTCTGGAGGGAGCCTGGAATGTGTAGGCGGCGATCACTTGGTAGAATCGAGTCAAGTGCAGGATCACAAATGCATTTTCTAGTTGACCACCTGAGATTTTTTCCAATAAAAAGAGATATTGCAGTATATTTTAGTTTATAGCGAGCATTTCTGAGGAATCAAAAAGTTTTAGAAACTTACTCTTTTGATTGATTGTTTCAATCCAGACAAAATTGTGATAATTTCGGTAGATCGGGAATTCAAAATTGAGCCTTGATTTTAGTAAGGAAAAAATAATAGAGGATGAGAATACTGAAACAATAAACGGTAACCGGACGAGAAACAGTTCAGGCGCTTGGTCTGTTTTTTCATATTTTTGCGCGGCCGCAGGCCATCTGCCGCGAAGGGCAGGGCAGTCAGAGCTCCGGAGGCCGTAGGGCATGGGTGCGGAGGCCCCGGAGCGTAGCCTAGCATGCGAAGCATGCTAGGCGAAGCGTAGGGGCCGTAGCACCCGTGCCCGGAGGCCGGAGGAGCTCTGGCGCCCTGCCCGGAGCGGCGGGCGGCCAAGGCCCGCTTATACAGTTACCCCATTTTTCGTCCGTCTGTCCGCATATCTTATTATATACGCGTGATACCATTTTCAGGATGGCTTTGGCGCCGTTGTTACAGTCAAATGTGCCACCCGGCAAATGTGCCTCCCTCAGGCATTTTTCCTCCCATGTTATAAGGGGGGAGGCCGGCAAATGTGCCACCCAATGGGTGGCCATTTTCGCGAAATGCAGTCATTTTTCCTCCCATTTCCGCCATTTTGGCTCCCATGTCAGTTTTTTCCCTCCCTTTTTCTTGCAGAATATTGTTCAATCTTATACCTTGCTTGAATGGCTTAAAAATGTTCATGGAAGGCACCGATTAACAGCCAAGCAAGGATTACGAGTGTAAATGGAAGAAATGCTGAGCAAATCCACCCACTAACGACTGCAACTTCCTCCTGGCCCAGCTGAAGTTCTACAACGATCACAAACACCACCATCGCCATTGATTATGGGAGGCAAAATAACATGAGATGGGAGCCAAAATGGCGGAAATGGGAGGAAAAATGACAGCATTTCGCGAAAATGGCCACCCATTGGGTGGCACATTTGCCGGCCTCCCCCCTTATAACATGGGAGGAAAAATGCCTGAGGGAGGCACATTTGCCGGGTGGCACATTTGACTGTAACACCGTATGGTTTCAAAGTGTATCGAGGCATATGGTAGCATTTTGGATAGATCTCAGTGAGTTCTCCAAAATATGAAGGGAAGTCCTCGCAGTTTTCCCTCAGTAATAAATTATGAGTGAAAACGTTTCGATTTTTGGCATTTTTAGGTCTTTTTTAACTTTTTTTTGCTCTAGCTCATTCAATTTTTGACTTTTCTTGTCGGACTTTTTTTTCAATTCAAGGCCAAAAAATTCTGTTTATGGCCTATAATTTACTTTTTCACTTTTTTGAGATTAAAATATTCAAAAATGCCAATGAGTAAAGTCAATTTTTGTGATTTTGGCTCTACTCAGTGGGCTGATGTTGCAAAGTGGTCATAAGTAAGGATATGCACAAGTTCAAAGCCAGAGGTAATTTTTAATGTATGCGATGCTAAGAGTCATTGATCATTTTAATTTGCTTTCTGATCAGTGGAGGTTCCAAAACTGGTGAAATCAAAATTTCAGAGCTTCCGATTAAATTTCTTTTCAGCAAAAATTTTTGACGCTGGGATCCACAGACACCAGTCGTTGGATTTGACAGAAGGATTAAAAAGAAACTGAAGATTTCATATTCTGCAAAGGAATGAAAAGTGTGGCCGCGCGAAGCGCGGCCACTGACCCATATTGGGCTGGCGCGAGCGAGCGTTAGCGAAGTGTCAGCGCCCAGCCCCTCTTTTCGACCCAGGTGTACGTTTTGGGGGTTATTGCTAGATCTCAATTTTGATAAGGCTGCTGCTCGTCAAATAAAGCTCCAATAGCTATAATTCTTTTTGCAATGGAAAAAGCACCATCGAATTGACTATAGTTTATCATTTGACTTTTGCCAAAAACTAACTATTTTACTATGAAAAATTAAAAAAACCATTTGTCCGAACTCCTTCTCCTTCTCCTGCGCATCTACTCAATGGACGATAGTAGGTATTCAGTTCTTCCCCATTTCCCCCCTTCCCGGGTCCCTGGGACTCATGTATTATTTAGCTCTTCAGTTAAGTAAAGATGTCATATGCCTCAGTGGTGTAGTGGTGTAAGCGATTGGACTGCTGGATGAAATCGGTAGGATCAAATCCTTGTCAGGCATTCATTTTTATTTTTGTGTATTTTAAGTTGAGAAAACAATTGATACCATCGCCAGGCCAAAAGTAAAGCTCTTTTCTCCCAAAAATGCACTGAGAATAGGTCAAGAAATTTCTCAAAAAATTGTAATTTTTCATTTTGAATATTTTCTTTGTTATATTTTTTGAACAAGTTTTTGTATTTATTTTTTTAAATATTGACTAAAATTTTAATTAAACATATAACCTACAAAATAAAATTTATATTTGTACCTTTTGTACTATGTTAAAAGTGGAAGAAATATCTGGTACCATCGGCAGGCCAAATCTGGGACTCTTTTCTCCAAAATTTGCAATTCCCTCGAGCAAAAAGTCAAGGAAATACATTTTCTACTAGTGGAATCTGCTGCGTCATCTGCATTTTGTTTTTGGGCGTGCATGGAAAGAGACACTGAACTGCGCGCCAAAAACAAAATGCAACTGTCCAAGCAGCAGATTCCACTAGTAGAAAATGTATTTCCTTGACTTTTTGCTCGAGGGAATTGCAAATTTTGGAGAAAAGAGTCCCAGATTTGGCCTGCCGATGGTACCAGATATTACTAGTATATATATATATATATATGTGGTTCCAGAGCCCGTACTCCTCGGTTTTTCAACCAAATGGGCTGAAATTTTGCATGAAGGTCAGTCTGGGTGGTGGCTCGGGGCGTTTTTTTGGGATCGGCGAAATTTCAACTTGTTCTGGATTTATGTCTTAAAAACCTCAAAAATTAGGGCCCTGAAATTTGAAAATGTTTCGAAAATGTGAATTTTACTTGTATTAATTATTAAAAGTATTATTTTTAGTTTTAAAAGCCTCAGAAACCAAAACGAGACATAAAATTCCTTTTCTGTTTTAAACCAAATAAGTTCTAGTTGCTGGGGTAAACTGAAACCATGCAATGGTCAACCATGCTCAACCTCCACATGCAATGGGAAATTCCTGGGAATATGATTCGTGGTTCAAAGAAAGCATGCCTTACATATATTTCCTCCATACTGTGAAACGAATCTCTAGCTGCCATTTTTCCTACTACAATTCTGCTGCAGTGCTTTATTTTGTCACTGCACTCATTTCCGGTTCATCCGAAGTAAACATTCATTCATTCGTTAAAACGAACTGAAACAAACCCTGTTAAGTGTCACGATGGCCGCGCATCTATTGGCGATAGCCAATATTTCCTTGTTATAGATTGATATTTCTATTAGAATATGAAAACGTCAAGAATTTAATGGTTCTGTTTCTTTTTTAATTAAGTTAAGGAAAATTGAAGTAAAGCAAACTGGTAGCGTCCTGTGGGCCGACGTCGACAAATACGCAGGAATCAAGCGGAATTGGCTGGCGAAAGACGACGAGTTTGTCTTTGGCTGGAGCTTTCTTCAATCAACCCTCTGCCTTAGGACAGAAAGAATTTATAAAAGCGTGAACCTTGGGTTGAGAAGTGCCGGAGGCGCTGTGGCGGGGCGTGGATGCGGTCTTCTTTGGTTTTGTCATCAACAGCATGTCGTTGAAGAGGCATACATAGAGCTCGCTCTGCCGATTGCCGGACTCTGTCATTTGAGGCCCGCTATTTGAACAAAATCATCAGAGATTCTGAATGAACCATTGAGCTTCAAGGCAGCTTCATGAACAAGTAGACGGCGGGGATGGGCCAACAGGCCTTCGGAGAACTGACGAGAGAGTGCCAGTTTGAGGAACTGCACAAGTGGCAGCTATGCTTGATAAGGAGTGAAGAAGGGGAGAAAAGAGGGGAGAAAAGAAGTGTACCTCAGGGACGTATGGCTTCGGTTCGTTCTCCAGCAGCGGCGGCCAAGTCAGCTGTGCCTCCAGCTCCTGCAGGCGCTCGAAGTTGCGCAGCCACTTGATGCTGTCATCGATGGACCCTATGAGTTCCCTCTCAGAAGGTTGAAATTGGTAATTGGTAATTGAGATTGTTTGGGACTGAGAGCATCGCCGATGGCGGCAATGAGTCGGGCAAGGGCGGCGGCATCCTGAGCATCTGGCGTCGCCTTCTGCACCTCCCGTAGGAGGATGGGCAGGCGAGTGATGCGATGCAGAGGAGCGATCAGCAACTCGTCCAGGCGCAACCGCTTTGCTCGCTTGTCGCAAAGGCAGATCTGTTGGGCATTTTATCCAGAGTCGAGGAGGCTTGAAGAGGGAAAAGAGGGCAGGGAACTTTTTCAAACTCCAAAAAGCGCTCCTCGGTGCGGCGAATGGAGTCCAGGTACTCCATCATGGCCTTGTAGTTGATGCAGTAGGCCTTGAAGGCCTGGACGGAGCCCATCCCGTTGGAGACCTACGACGCTGAGGCTGCACAGCTGTCGGGATTGTTTGGCAGAAGGGACCTCTTCGAAAAGCGAAAGAATCATCTCCGTACAGCCAAAGGTGGAGGAGCTGGCCTCCCTGAGGTCCAGAAATCGACAGCAGAAGGTGAAGCTCACCTGTCAATGCGCTCCCTTTAGAGAACTCTGTTAGTGCCGTGAATCTGGCTAGCCTTGCAAAGCTCTTCCAGGTTGCCGAAGAGGAGCTCCGGCTCGATGTTGAGCAGGAAGCCTTCCACCTGACAGGTCTTCAGCGGCTCCATGTAGACCTGCAGTGCTAGGGCCTCCCCTTGGGGACAGGAAAAGAAGGCAGCAGGCACATTGCGGAGTATGAGTAGGTGGCGACAGAGGAAGGCCGCTTCGGACTGGAGCAGTTCCCAGACGGCCTGTCTTCTTCGAGCCTCCCCCTCGCTCACCACCTCATCAGAAGAGCACTCCGGCCAAGCCTCCTTCCAGCTCTGGCTAGCCTTCCAATCAATTTCCATAGCTTTACCTAGCGAGGCGTCAAGGATGCAAGTATGGAACGAGAAATTGGGTGAGCTCGGGTCGCTGGAATTCGGCGTCCTCCTTGTTGAGTGCGGAAAGGGTGAGTCGAGCCGTCTCCCGCCCCTTCGCCCGACTGCTCCAGTCGTACTGGACGTAGGGAAGGAAAGGATGATTGACGAAAGAGGATTGGTGGATGGAGAAAGGCATACGAGGCGTTTGAAGAGCCAGGGATTCTTGGGTCGCCGCCCGGCATCCGAGTAGAAGACCTGGGCAGCGGCTGTGGCTTTTTGCAGCTCTGCAGTTTTCATCTTTACTTGCCATGGTTTTTCTCATTCTTCAGGGCTGGGAAGTCTTTTGAAGGTAGAAAAGGAGACCGGTTAGAAGTCCGCCTCTGCTGGTGATGGCTCGGTTGTAGCGCTGCTGCGTCTCCCCGTCCACGTGCAGCGCCGGTACTATCAGTACCCGGTCTGGCCTGCAAACCTTTCACACTTACACCTCCACACTTCCATCATCTCCACTCTTTATATGAGTGAGGAAAGAAGCCTTGAGTTGAGTCTCTACATGGGAATTGGGATGTGGTAGAGATTGGATGGAGGGGACCTGGGCTGATTGGGAGGATGTTGAGGACTGCTGGCACTCTTTCGTCGCCTGCGGTCAAGCAGGGAGCCAAAGGAGGTGCAGGGGCTCAGTTGCATGGCCAGCTTCACTTCTCTGCAGGCCCTCCGAGTGGAATATGAGAGGCGCCCGTCAAGGGAGTCTGGCCTAGACTCTCAACTCTCGCTTTTCCCTCCTCCCCGAGCCTGTTTCTGAGCAGAAGTCTTCTTTTCTCCAACCCCCTTCCTCCGCTGCCATGTGCTTCAGAGGCAACGGCATGAAGGCAGGCAGGCTCAATAACCTCCCTCCTCCCTCGCCACCCCCGCACTCCTCCCACACCACACTTTCTACACCCTCCCTCCTTCACTCCCCTAAGCCCTCCTCCTCACCGCCGTTGCGAGGTGAAAAATATGGCCCCATCGATTGCTTAACGAGATAATGCCTTTTAGTCGCCTGACACCCGATCTCTTTTCTACGCTTAAACAAATGCCAGCCCTATTTGTTATGCCCGACCCCACCCTGTCAGAGGCGATAAAATCCTTCACCTGCGTCTGAGAACAAATGATTGCTCCGCTCTGAGTGGACACTTAGCCCTAATTAATCCCATTCCCTATTCAATGGATAGGTTCCGAGCAAATGCTGGCGTGAAGTTAAGGAGTGAAGGGGCCGGTCTGGGGCCTAGGCTTGGGGCAGGAAGGGAGGGAGAGATTTCCATAAAGGGCGAGAAAAAAGTGTGGAATGAAATGAGGCGGTGGGATCTGATGCGGAGGGTGGGAGTGAAGGCGCGGGGGCGGCGGAAGACTGCCTGTGGACGAAGTGGGACGGAGTGTGCGCAAAGTAGGGCCATAACGCAATTTCCCGCTGCCCAAATACCCGCATCCTTCCGCCGCCCTCTCACCCCCTCCCTCCCCCAGCCTTCCCCACATTCTCACATTCCCAGCGCCCACTCTAGAAAGCCCGCCGCAGAAGGGGCATAAAAGCTAGCCTGTCCCTGGCTCCCACCTCCAGGTCATCATCTGGTCGAAGTGCGTCGCGTCTTCTGCAGTCCCCGGGCAGCGGCTGCGACGGCGCGGCCTCCATCTCCTCAATTTCTTTCTATTCTCCTCAATCTCTCCTCATCTCCTAGAAATGCGTTGGCAGGGGGACAGACAGAGTAGGGAGGCACCAGCTGTCCGCGGGATGATAATGGAGGGGAACTGGGAGAAGCTGGGCCAAAAAGCGTGGGGCAGAGGATATTCCTTCTTTCTGGTCGTGGCCTTGGAGACAGATTTGCTTCTCTCTCCCCGCCCCAATACTTGGTCGATGCAGAGGGCAGATTAGATGCTCCAAGGAGGGCTTGTAGTAGCCCTTGGGGAGAGCTTGGAAGAAGCGCGAGGCAGGCGCAATGCGGGACCTCCTCTGCTAGCGGCTTTTCAAAGCAAGCTGCGGGGGGCGGTATGGGGGCGAGTTGTAATTAGTTCTTGCTCCTGGCCAAGGATTATGTGTTGGGCAGGGAAATGGCTAATGGAGGCCTTTAGTAGAGCTAAAGATATGGAATCTCGGCGTAATGAAAAGACTAAGGCATCTGATGAGGTCTTAGGAGGGGAAGAGAAAAAGAGGGGGAGTAACCTCTCTAGAGGCGAGGCGGGTTTGAAGGTTGAAGAGCATGGGCAGCTCGCCCTCGGCAAATGTTCGCCCGCGCTTCAGGCCGCGCCCCGTCAGCCCTGCAATGGCCAGAGTGGAAGAGTAGGCGGAGGGTAGGCTGGTGGGAGTGCGGTTGGTTGGCTGGACTCGTGAAAGTAGGTGTGCATGAAAGTTGGGCCCTCTACTGACAAAGACTCCGACGACTGCGTATTTATGACCCGGCGGAAGGCCAATAAGCTGGCTATCAAACGTCGCGCCCTCTCTGGCCTTCCCCTTCATTCCTCATAGCCTCCTTCTTTCTTTTACCCCTAGGCTCTTTCTAGATCTACTCCTTCATCGCTTCGCATCAAACGTTGCAAATTTAAAACAAAAATTGCTGGAATTCTTATAATTGTATAATATTCATTCAAAAGTTATGGAACTTTTCATGAGAGAAGGATGGCAACATAATGATGATAGACGAGTTCTCGATAATAACCTTCCCCAAGGCAGCTTGGGCCAGACCTGGGATTATCCCAACGGATTATTTTTTCACTTCTCCCGAGATCACGAGACCACCCAACCAACAAGGTATTCTCGGCGGTTGCCAAGATGCGCGGCCTCACCTCAAGACACCACCTAGATGAAAATGCATGTCAAAATTCAACAGATTTCAGTGAATTATACATGTTTCGATTTTTGAAACATCAAGATTTTGGCTTCTTCTTAAATCAAGAAATACTAATTATTTCGAAAATTCATTTTGCCAGCTTTAAGATATTACTTTCACGGACGTACATACCAAAAATCAGCTAATTTCATTGAAAAACCATGGACTTATGAATGTTCAAATTTTTGAAACATCAAGATTTTGGGTTTTTGACCATAAATCAATAAATAATAAATATTTCAAAATTTCGTCTGGTCAGCTTCAAGATATTACTTAGACGAACGTACCTGCCAAAATTCAACAAAATTCATTGAAAAACCAGTGATTTACGATTTTTCGTATTTTGAAACATCAAAAAATTGAGTTTTGGGTAAAAATTAAAAAATTTCGCAAAGCCCTAATAATGGTGCCAAGGCATCACCAAGGCGGACTCTCATGCAAAATTTCAGCCACTTTCATGGAAAAACCAGTGATTTACGATTTTTAGTGTTTTGAAACATCAAAAAATTGAGTTTTGGGCGAAAATCGAAAAATTACGTCAAGCCCAAAAAATGGCCTGGAGATACCACCCAGGCGGACTTTCATGCAAAAAATCAGCCAATTTGGTTGAAAAACCGCGGAGGCCGGGCCCGGCACAGACATATATATATACTAGTAATATGGGTCCATGGCCGCGCTTCGCGCGGCCACACTTATGTTTCAACACCTTTTGTATTTTTTGTTCATCCACACTTTACAGCAGTTTAAGTTTATTATAATTTACTATTTTCATAAAATTGTTAATCCATTGACTGTCGTCTATTGATCACAGGTGTCAGAACATAATGCTAATGTCAGAAAATATCAGCATTTGAAATTTCAAAAATTTTGGACTCCAGTTCAGAAAGGCTAATATAAAAAGATCAAGCACTGCAAACATCGTAAGCAGGAAAACTGACCTCTGGCGTTGAACTCCTGCATATCCCTACTAATTAATACCTTGAACCATCAGCTCACTGAGTAGGGCCAAAATCACGAAAATTGACTTAACTCTATGACGTTTTTAACAAATAAACTTTTATTGAAATGAAAATGTAAATAGATGGTCTTATACAGAATAGTTCAGGCTTGAATTTAAAAAAAAGTCCGACAGAAAAAGTTAAAAACTGGAGGAGCTATGGCATTTCAAAGTCAAAAAATAGCCAAAAATGCCAAAATCGCACATATTTTCAACCATTTTTCATGTTCAACATTATTGGAGCATAGTGCGCCTAATATATGTTGCACAACTCGCTGAGATCTATCCAAAAAGGTATCATATGCCAGGATATATTTCGAATCCAGCGTGCCCAAGTACCCCTCCCAAAATGGCATCACCCGTATATAATAAGATATAATAAGATATATATATATGCGGACAGACGGACGCAAAAATGGGGTAACTGGTTAAGCTGGCCTTGGCCGCCCGCCGCTTCGGGCAGGGCGCCAGAGCTCCTCCGGCCTCCGGGCACGGGTGCTACGGCCCCTACGCTTCGCCTAGCATACTTCGTATGCTAGGCTACGCTCCGGGGCCTCCGCACCCATGCCCTCCGGCCTCCGGAGCTCTGACTGCCCTGCCCTCCGCGGCAGGCGGCCTTCGGCCGCGCAACAAATCCACAACCTCTCTCCTGCCTGAAACGCAGCACCTGCTCCTACGCTTTTGAATGGCAGCAAATAAAAGCTCCACTCTCCTTCTTACCTGCCACCAGCCGACAGGGACTCCGCCTCCGACGCAGCAACAGCATCCCATCCGGGCCTCGCATCACCGCCTCACAAGGAAGAAAGGCAACTTCTACGGCTTTGCACGGGGCTGTTGGCGAGGCTGCTGGTCCCGGGCAGGCCAGCGCTCTTCCCTGCCGGGCTTCCTGTCTTCATGGCCGGCGGAAACCTTTCAATGCATCCCCTGTTTGCTCGGGAGGCCGCAAATCAATCCCTGCTTCATTGAGCCCCCTCGCCCGCTTCCGTTTCACATTTCACGGCCCGCTGACAAACGGCCAGGCTCACCTGTGTCCCCTTTCAACCCCGCACCGGCATGCAATCAGCCGAGAGAGCAGCCACAGCCCACCAAGCTCAACAGCTTACTGGGAAAGGAAAACTGAGCACGGCACCTTTGCATAAAATATGCACCTCCCTGCTGAACCAGGCAATACATTGTCAGCTCTATTTCCTGTAGAAAGGCCACATTTTTGCAAGCAAAGATGCACTGGATAGTGGGCCCTGATTTGACGAGCAAAGCCTCTAAAGGCAGTTCAGGGAGGCTAAGCCTGATGAATGCGAAGGGCTTGGGGGCATGGGGAAAGTCGCAAAGGAGGCGGTAGGAAGAAGACTTTTGTGGGGAGCGATAAGGGCCCATAAATTAGAGCCTAGCCGTTCGTTCCTCGCATACCTTGCACCTCTATACTCAACCTCTCCTGTGATGAAAAACATGGCTGGCCGTGCCAGTGTTTTGAGGATGGGCGGGGAAGAGGGGCAATAATTTGGCGATTCTGCCAGCGAAAGAGCGGGAATCAATGCCGGTGAAGCGGAAAGCATGCGGGCCCGCCCATTTCCATCTTTCCCTTCCCCAGGCTTCCACGCGTCTAACTGCATCGATTGCATTAAGACTGTCCTGAAGGTTGCAATCCAATGAGCGCATTCCTTTCACTTCTGCTTCTCCCACCCACTACAGCTCAACTCATTTTCTCTCATTCCTAATCCGGTTGCCAACTTCATCCCGCTCTTCCCCCCTTTTCTTCCCCCCTTTTAGTTGTACCCTAAATTTACGTTAATTACCGCACGTAGACCACAAACAAGAGGTGACAGCTACAACATTAATCCAATCTCAAGTTTTCTCATATCTTAGAAAGAATATTTCGGCAATAGGCGCTAAACCATTTTGTCGGGGACATAGTTTCTTGGTCATTTAGGCAGGTGAAATAAATGGCCTTCTTTTGATGAAGCTGATAGAATAATAGGGGCGTATTAAAATGTCAGTTGAGGACTAATAGATCCTCCAAAGCGGCCTGAGCCCTTTCCAACGGCCGCACGGCCTCCTCAGGGCCCAACGGCTTCACTTTCAGGATGTTCAGCGCTGTGTAGGCGATGCAGCAGGTGCCAGCCCAGCGACTGCCAACTGCCTCCTTTCCTCCTCACCCAATTGACCCCAGCTCAAAGCAACCTGAATCGGGCGTAGGCCTCGTGAACCTGGCCCAAACTCGGTGTCAGCTGACTGGGGGCAGAAGCCGTGATGGCCTGGTGATAGTGGGCGAGGATCTGCTGGAGGCCCTGACGTCTATCTTGCGGCTGAGCAGAGCACCAGAGGAAACGGGCCAGGTCCTCGCCGCAGCTCCCCTGGTGCACGCCCTGTGCACCACCATTGCTCCCATGCACAAGTGAAAGAAGAGGGGAAAGAGGGGGGAAGAACCTGCCAGTCGATGATGGCCGCGAGGGGACCGGCGGGTAGCTGGCCAGCTTCTTGGCAGGGCTGAGGCCGGAAGAGCATGTTGCCGGTCCAGATGTCGTGATGGGCGAGGATGGGAGGCAGTTGCATCTGTTCGTGCGTTCGGTATTGAACCTAAACTTGAGAGTGCTGCTGGATGATATGGAGGAAGGGTAGAGATGAAACGGTGATGACGTCGTAGTCGCTGTAGGCCTCACGAATGCTTTGCATCTGATCCGCTGGGAAGCGCCGAGGCCAGTTGTCCTCGGCCAGCTTGAGGAATCCAATTAATTCTTTTTTCCAGCTAAACTTTATCGTGTTCTCAGCCATCAAATATCTAAGGACTGACTCAAGAGCGAATTGGTCGTCCTCGTTGGAGCGAAACTTTTGCACGAAGTCGGGATGCAACAGACAGAAAGCATGAAAACGACCCAGGGCATCCACAACATCAAGTGTCTGCTCCATGCTGCAGCCTGCATGTAGTCACATGATTTGTGAAAGAGTGTTGAAGGAAAAAGAGGGCGGAAACCCATAGCATGGGAGACATTGGCTCCTTGAACGGCCTGGAGAAGCAAAAAGCCATCGTCTGCGTTGGCTTGCATTGGCTGGGCGAGGAAGAGACGAGGAATGAGCAGCCTCTCCGCACCATCTTCCCACAGCAATGAGTGAGGGGACCTCTGCGGGTGGGGGGGGGTTGGTTTTGTTTTGTTTTTTTTTTTTGTGTTTTTTGGTTGTGGTTGTGGGTTGGGGTTTTTGCTTGGTTTTTTTCTTTTTTTTTTTTTTTTTTTTTTTCCCTTGGAGCAGTTGGAGGGTGTGGAGCTGCAGAGGAGAATGGGTCTAAGGGTGATGCAAAGAAGGAGAGGGGCCAAAAAAGGGGCACCATCGACTGCCCATGGAGCCGGAGCGTTTGCGGAACTCGTCGACGCTGGGCGGGACGAGGGCGCCGGAGAGTTTTCGGATGGCCACCGGCAGCCACTTGGAGCCCACTGAATGGGCTCGCTTTCGCTCCTCATCCTCCGGCGCCGTCAGCTGCAATTCTTCCTCTCATTCTTACCCTTATGAGGCCAGAAATTTGATTGGCCAAACCCATTTGTTTTTTGATAACTTAAATATAACAGAACTACCAACAAATATGTCCTGGAAATTGCTGAAAAATTAATTGCTGAACGAAGTATGAAATTTATCAACTAATGATTTGGAGAAACCTGATGCGGCGACGCCTTGCTGCCGGGCGGGGGATGGGCTGCAGGGCTGGTCTGTCCTCGCGTATTGGGCGCAGAGGGGCGGGAGCCGAGGGAGTAGGTGCGGCTGGCGGCGATGCCGCTGCCGTAGCAGCTGTCCGCGCTGTCGCTGATGTAGGAGCGGACCTCCTCCAGCTGGGACAGCTGCCGACCTGTCCACAGATCCTCGTCCCCAGCTGCAAAGAGGGGCAAAGGATTGGGTCTACTCTGTCTGCCGTGTCCTGTGGAGGGTGCCATTTTGGTGTAGTCGTCTAGTCCTTCCGGACTTGCCTGCCCCCCAGCTGCAATGGAATGAAGTATAGGCAAAGAGTTGTGGGCATAGAGAGGCGGAAGAGGTGACCAGCAGCCATGTCCGTGTAGTCCTCGGAGATCTGGTAGGGCAGGGCCCGACCGACGCTCTGCAAGGTCGTACCGTTTGAACTGATGGATAAAAGGGCGTGGGGTGCCTTGTGATTGTTGAGAGGAGTGAGTGAAAGATAATCGTCGCTGGCTTCGGGGATGGAGCTCTGACTGGGGCCTTCCTCCAGGATGGTGGCCGGCTGAGCACTCATGTCCTGCGATGGCGAGCGGAGGTGTCCGACTCTGCAAATTGTGTGTTTCAAAACCTGATTATTTAAATGTGATGCGCAAATCCCAATCGTTCAGAAATTTCGAATCATAAACCTTGTCTTGCAAAGTTTTAGCACCACAGAATTTGACTAGCATTCGCCAATTTTTGCAAAACTAGGCACATACACGCGTTCAGATCGGAAGCCTGGATCAGAATTGGCGAAGAACCATCGATTGTTTAATAATTCTTACAAACAGCTAGCTTATTCCGAAACAAATGCAAGGCCTCACTTGTGAGCGGCAGGAAACTCGCAGCTGGCCCTTGGACTCGTCTTCAGCTCCAGGCCACTGCAATTTCATTCACAGCCATTACTGAAGGAGAGAGGGAGCAGGGAAAGGCAGGAACGTGAGCGGACTGGGGGAGGGCGGGACCCAGCCGAAAGAGGTGGCCGAAGGAGGCGGAGAGCTGCTGGTCACCAGCGAGTGCTCGCTGCTTTGCCTGCAGTCCACCATTGCTCCTACTTAGACCCCAAATGGACGTTTGCTGGCAGGGCACCTCTCGAAAGGAGCGGGTGCAGAGTTGAAATTGCCGGAGTGCAGCGATTCCGACTGCCGACCGCTCAGGATGTTCTGCACCCTGAAATTGCAAAGTTTGGCATCGCCTCTTCGCATTTGGGGATCCTAATTGGGGCTATCTGTGGCCTGGGAGGAGCACCAATTGGGCTAGCTGCATCTGGCATTTCAGCTACTCATGACAGGGGCAAAGGGGCCTGGCTGGGGGTGTTCCGTGCTCCTAAAAGCTCTCCAGAGCTGCCTAAAGCTGTCTAAGGCTTCAGGGTGGCCCAAGGGTGTTAGTAGAAGGCAGTAGTGCCTAGGAGCATTGCGAGAGGAGGAAGGGCAGGACGCCAGGACTGGTGCTCGCTAGTGGCTCTGTGCGAGTGCTCCTCTAAAGTCTAAACTCCCAGTAGGAAGTGTGTGTGTGTGTGCAAGCGATTGGCGTGTCTTTGGCGCGGCAGGCAGGGGCTTTGACAGGCGGACAGGGTGGTGGAGGGAGGAATGGGGGCTTGCCTGGCGAAAGCGGCGGTGGGTGGAGCGGAAGTCTTGCGAGGGGGGCGGGCGGTGGCGAGGCTGAGGGAGGCGGCGGTGAGTTTGCGTCGGAAGGCGGGACTGCTGGCCGGCTGAGCAGTGGACAGGGTTCGCCGGCGGTCCAGCAGCGGCGGCTCTCGGACACTGGGAAAGGCACAGAGGCTCTGGGCGCGCCACACTGAGACACTGAGAGAGTGGGAGTGGGAGCAGACTGGCCAGGCCAGTCACCGTCACCGTGGTTAGGGCTATTTGGTGGAGCAGGCAAAAGGGCGGGGGGCCTAGAAGTTGATCTTTATGCTTGACTGCTCTAAGCTTAGTCGCTGCTTGGATTGTAGAGGGGTGGTGTAGGGAGGGTGGGGGTGGCAGATCAGACTCTTCAAATTACTTGGCCTCCCTTTGATAGAATAGACGGACAATGTGAGGTGATAGCAGGACTCTCTGGCCAAGGAGAGGAGAGAGGAGAAGAGCATTCTGGGTTAGTGAGGGCAGTGAGAGCCTGCGGCAGGTGTGAGTGGTGGGCACTTTGCACAGCGTGCAGAGAAATGGCGAGCACTGGGCAGCAAATAGGGCACGGGGGTCGTGTGGCTTTTTGGCTTCCACTGGAAAGCAGAAGAGCTGAGAGAGAGTTGAGGGAGCTGAGAGGCTGGGGGAGGAGAACGAACGAACGAACTTCTGGAGCTTGCGATCTGAGTCGGACTGGGTGCGACTCCGAAGGGCAGGCTGTAGGGAGCCAGAACCTGCTGTGCTCAGACGACTACGACTGCTCCCGGTCCCTCTGCAATTCAGGCTCTGCCCTCCACCTCATCCATCTCTGCCTTTTTGTCCCTCAATTTGACTGGATAGGTGCAGGGTGAGCTTTTCCCAGGAACGAGGGTGAGGTGGAGGGCAACTGAGGAGGTAGGAGGGATATGATTGCCGACAAGAGGTTGAGAAGGTGCGAGGGAAGGATGGTAGAAGTTGAATAGCGGTTGAGGTTTAAAAGATTGGAGTTCAGCTGAGTTGGTCGAATCAATGATATCGACACAAGTCTAAAATGCTACAGCATGCGAAGTTTATGAATTTTCAATCATGAAAAAGATCTAGACAAGATAAAACACAATCGTGATTTATTTTGAGTTAACTAAAATTCATTTTGAGCAAAAATTTTAACAGATTCACATCATTGATATTGGCCATCTTAAAACTTAACTGCTCATTCATAAGCAGGCGGCAATTTATGGCACAAACATTGCCTCAGTAAATAACACTGGTTTTTGCTAAAATAGCGAATTTGTTTGAACCATATTAAATCATTTTAGGCCTCACGAATTGGATTATTGACATTAAAATCAAAATCGATCACATTGTAAATGCCTGCAAAATGTAACTTTATGTTTGCCGATTTATTTTTGATTTCAGTTTTTTACTTCTTACAAAAAGTTTAATAAAAAAATATATTTAGAAAATTTATTATTTGTTAAAATTTTATGGAATTTAGCATTTTTGTTAGTTTGCGATTTAGTTAGTTTTTTGTTAGTTTTTGCTAGTTAATTTTTTAAAGCATTTAATTGCCAAAATTGCCGCCTGCTTATGAATGAGCAGTTAAGTTTTAAGATGGCCAATATCAATGATGTGAATCTGTTAAAATTTTTGCTCAAAATGAATTTTAGTTAACTCAAAATAAATCACGATTGTGTTTTATCTTGTCTAGATCTTTTTCATGATTGAAAATTCATAAACTTCGCATGCTGTAGCATTTTAGACTTGTCTAGATCTTGGCCATGTGGAAAACATACTAATTTTATTTGTAATTTAATGAACAAGACAAACCAGTTTTGCCACATGAACAAGGCTTCAAACAATGCTGAGACCTGTCAAAATTTCAATAATTTTGCCATCTGGAGCAGACATTTGGCTTCGATTGATGCGTATACAAGACTAAAATGCTACAGCATGAGCAGCTTATGAATTGTCAATCATCAAAAAGAACTAGACTAGTTGTGACAAAATCGTGATAAATTTTGACTTAAATTATGAACCATTTTGAGTTAAAATTTTAACAGGCTCATTTAAAAAATCCAATGATCATTCATAAGCAGGCGGCAATTTATGGCAGGAACCCTGTCACCTAGATTATTCCAGTTTTTGTTTCGTCTTCAATTCTTGCTCAAATGATAAGTTGTTTGTGAACTTTACTAAATTATTTTTAAGCCTCTTACAGAATAAAACATGTCAAAGCTGATGCATGATCAGATTAAAATAAAAATTGATCACATTGCAAATGCCAGCCAAATTTAGCTAATTTTGATTTAATTTCAATTTGTATTGGTTTTATTTTGTTACGCCTCATTTAGTAAATTTCTAATTTCATCATGCCTGAAAATTCAGATAAATTTCTTCGATTTTACTTCAAAACATTTTAACACGTTTTTTATTTTACTAGTTATATTTTATATTTTATTTTGCAATAATTTTTGTCCTCTTTGTGCCAAAATTGCCGCCTGCTTATGAATGATCATTGGATTTTTTAAATGAGCCTGTTAAAATTTTAACTCAAAATGGTTCATAATTTAAGTCAAAATTTATCACGATTTTGTCACAACTAGTCTAGTTCTTTTTGATGATTGACAATTCATAAGCTGCTCATGCTGTAGCATTTTCATCTCTTATAATTATCTTGGCCATGTGGAAGACATATTTCTTGCCACATGAACAAGGCTTCATGCAGTCATTAAGAATTTTGCCAATCGTTGAATTTCTTCCATTACCTCCAAGAATTCAATCACATTCAATTCGATTTCACGAATGCAACCACCTAAATCTTGCTGTCGTGCCCTAGGAAATGCGCCTGCACAGGCTTAGATGAAGTTCAGTCCTATGACAACCTGA
>JASANA010012651.1:0-30900 GCA_030248095.1 Ptycholaimellus sp. GST1_10 | reverse complement strand
AAAACACAATTGTCAAAATAACAGTAAATTTTGAGCAGGTCCTAAACCTTACGTTAGAGCGGCCAACATGACTGATATTGCCAGACAAAATTTGCAAAGGAACATGTTATATAGACTAACGCCCCTTTTCGGGGTAAATCCTTGGTACTGCCCTCAGGCCAAGTGTTGGTGGCAATTCAAAAATGGCATAACTATGGTTCCAATGAAGCTGTTTGCAGCACGAATACTCAGCTCCACCTAGTTGTATATTCTACTCAACCCCATCCGAGTTTTCCCCCAGCTAGCTACTTTGCATCACCTACCTTCACCTAACTCCAGATATCCACCTACATTCTCCTTACTTTGCCCTTGGCTTTGACTAAGCTGAAGCAAGAGGTAAGTGAGCTGTTGCAGAGTGCGCATGTCGCAGAAACCAGTAAACCCCAAAGCTCTCTTCTCCAACTCCTCGCCGCCACCCCCATCCACCCTGTCTCTGCCCGAACCACCAATCCGGCTCTAGAAGAGTTTCCAGCCTCGAAGACCCCACCCAGTATCACGCCACTCCCGCACTTAACACAAACTTTTCAAATTGATCTTAATTAACGGTCAACTAATTTCTCATGTAGTTAAGTAAGATGTTTTTTATGAAATAATGCCCAAACGATAGGCATTCAAAACTGCAAACCTTCCTACAAGAGGAAATGATGGGATTGGCCACCTTTCAAAGAAACTATCTGTGGTCACCAATTGTACTTCTCGCTGTATACTTGTTATAAGTTTTTATATGGGGTATATGGGGTATTAAAACTGTTTTAATGGTTGATGACTTTAAAGAAAACCCCGATTTTAGTTTATATTTAATGCCTTTAATTTTACTATTCATCCGTTAGAAAACAATAAAATGCATTTTATGATAATAACATTAGTTGGCATTTTAGTGATAGTTGTTGTTCTGGGTATGTGCTCAAAGAAAAACAAATCTAGCCGTGCATCACAGAAGCTGACTAAACAAAGTAACTTTGGACATATTCCACAAACCACAAAAAGGCGTCTTTCAAATGCAGAAAAAGACAAAATTGAAGCAATTCGGAAAGGAGCAACGGTGGATCGACGAAATATTAATTATAAAACACTGGTCAATATTCACTCTGAATGGTCTTCAACGGATGATGCTGAAAATGAAGGTAACAAAAAGAAAGAGACCCATAGTTTAGAAAACTCTTAAAAGGTGGTTTTTCACTAAATATTAAAATTCCTTGTTATTGAGATGATTTCATTATAACTGATTTTTAATTGCCCTGATACTTATTTTTAATAAAAAATCGAAATTCCTATGTTTGCTGAAAAAGTAGATGAAACTTCGAGACAGCAACTAATACGACTTCGAGACTTGTAAAATCTGTACTAACTTTTGAAATTGGCTGAGAAATTACAGATATGACCTTTGAGTGACAAAATTTCATGCATGCAAACAAACTGGAGTAAACTGTGCAGTTACAGGGTGTTCAGGTTACCAGGAAAAACATCTTAAGCAACATTTTCACAATTGAACATTCTTTATTAGTGAACACAATTGATCTAGTCTTGTTTTCTTCCATGGTTTCTCAACCGTTTTTGCTCATTTTTTCAGGGTTTGACAGAAATGTTGGCCGCATCAGGCCAGGATTGCGGAGCTTGGCAGAAATAATTTGCTCCCGAGTTATGACCCAAAAACCAGATGTTTCAAAGCTCAAACTGTGAGTTATGGGTCATTTTTGGGATTCGGTTCTAAATTTTGGGCCCCAGTAGGTATTGTTTGATGCTGAACATAAATCTGGCCATCAAATTGAAAGTTTTTGCAATTTCGCACAAATCCACCAGTCTGATGTTTCAAAATCCGAAAACTGAATTTTGGGTTTCTGGGAATTTGAAATGAACCTCATGATGTGCACTATCATTATCGCCATCAAATTCCCTTTCAAACAGCATCGGAATCATGCAAAAAGCTTCAGTAGACCCCAAGTTATGCCATTTTTGAACGGCCGCCCAGGACTTGGCCTGGGGCAGTAATAAGTATTTACCCCAAAAATCCCTAAGTCCCAGACCCCATATTTCAGGAAACATCAGCTGACTGGGTCGCCGTTTTATATCAAGTAACTGGTGTGTATGTTTTACTTATGGAACCAGGCTGCAACCTTTTGTAATTATTTTATTGAGGCAATATTGGAGAGAGGCAATATTAGGCCACATTATAAGGGGTGGCTCATAGGTTCAGCCACTTGGTGCAAATGAACCCCATGTTATACTAGTTGGAGTTGATTCCACCCCTTCAGAAAAAAGTTTGTCAAGATCCATTGAGAACTCGACTATATATATACATCCATAAATATCAACTATTTTAGATATAATAACTTCCTGGAACGTCATTTTTTCGGTAAAATTTTTGAAAATCTCTCCCCACTCATCTTACATCAGAGAGGCATTTTTCACCCCTGAGACCTGTGGTGCATGATAAAGAACTATTGCAGACAGCTAGCTAGAAAGGAGAGAGTGCTGCAGACAATGGCGAAGGTCACCAGCATCAGCAGCGGTCGCACCTACCAGAGCAAGGAGAGCAGCCTGGTGGGGATCAAGGTGGGCCGGACCAGCACTCCAGTCTGGGAGGGCAACAAGGCCCTGGCCCAGGCCCACGCCTTCAACAAGACCATCCTCTCCAAGCTTTACCCAGCAGACAAGTACAAGGTGATGCTGGATGACCCTCACAAGAAGTTCTCCAACTGCACAGGGCCCAACAAGGTTTTGCCAAATGCCTTTTGGTGAGATTGCTGTGAGATTAAAGAAAGGAAACTTGTAGGAGTTCCAGTACTGGCACCTGCGCTACCTGAGCCAGTATGTGAAGGGGCAGGGCAAAAGGGCCAAGTTCCTCAAATTCTTCTATGACAAGGACAAGGTGGCCATCATCAGTGAGGACAAGGAGGAGGTCCTCCTTATCCACCGCAAGCACCTCCTGCCAAGCAATGAAGCAAGGACCCAATGAAGCAAGGACCCAATGAGGTGAGTGTCCTCCTGTCCTGATGAATGGAAAGAAAATTGATGGAAGTATATTTGAGGACACCCAGGCCAAGTGGAAGGTGAACAAGGAGAAGGAGGTGGAGGAGGAGGAAAACGAGGAGGAGGATGAGGGTGAGGAGGATGAGGAGGCCCCCAAGAGCTCCAAGAACCTCAAGCGCCCCAAGAAGAAGGTGAAATCTCTTGAACAAATGACATTAGAACTAGCAATGGTGTATGAAATGCAGGTCAAGTAGGAGTCCAGCAGTGAGGAGGATGAGGAGG
The DNA here is from genome assembly GCA_030248095.1 of Ptycholaimellus sp. GST1_10. Lineage (NCBI taxonomy): Eukaryota > Metazoa > Nematoda > Chromadorea > Chromadorida > Chromadoridae > Ptycholaimellus > Ptycholaimellus sp. GST1_10. The sequence continues at coordinate 27,609 of JASANA010012651.1, read as the reverse complement.
AGGAGGAGGAGGAGGAGGGACAGGATGGCAAGAAGAAGGAGATAAAGATGTAGATTTTATCATTTTTATCCATTTAGCATATTCTTTAGAGCTTTGTGATCATGTATAATGTTATATAGCACATCTGAAATCTTTTTTTGTCCATTTTATCAACAAGTATCAACAAAGTCAACAAGAAGCAAAAAGGAAGAGAGGGAGCAATCAAAAGGTGACAATGATCTACTCATCCTTCTTTATGTCCTTCTTCTTCTGCTTGGGGAGCTTGACAGTGATCTCATCCTCCTTCTTCCCCTCCTTCCCCTCCTTCTTCTTCTCCTTCTTCTTCTTCTCCTCCACCTTCTCCAGCTCCTCCTCCTGCTCTTCCTCAGATTCTTCTAGGATATTGAAGAGCTCATTGGCATGGCTGGTGTGCTGATTGTTGGACTGGTAGGGGTTGGTCTGATTGTTGTTGTGATAGGTGCGATAGGCCAGCCCACCCAGAGGACCCAACACTGCCACCAAGACTAACACTAACACTGGCACCAGCCAGGTGAGCAGACTGGTACTGGTGCTGCTGGAGGGCTGGATGGAAGGGTCAATGGTCTGAAAAGCTGGACAATGATAAAAAGTTCAGGGCCAGGAGAGAAAAAGCAACTGTGCAGTGGATGGTGACATAGGGTTTACAGATTAGTATACTATAGCAGAGAGTGAGGTAGCGGTGTGTGCTGGGTTTGAGGTTGTTGCAGTGGAAGGTTTTGGGGTTGTTGATGGTGTGGATGTAGATGTGGAGAGCTGGGACATTGGTTCTTTTACAGGAATGCTGGGTAATATTGCTCAAATTCCTGGATGACCATTTTTGAGTTCTGAGGGAAATGTGAATATTTTAATTCTGGACAGAGGTGGCATTAAGTTGTTTATTATTTGAGTAATATTTTTTGAAGCCTCAGCCTGGATTGAGTGGTAACCTGGTAGAACCGGTCTAAATTTTGTTTAATTTATTAATGGCATGGGGTAGCCATACAATTTGTATTTCTTGATAAGATTGTCTATTTCAATGTCTAGTAAATGGTTGTTGCTGCAGTACTGTTTGGCTCTGTGGGTCTCTTGTGTAGTGACAATTGTGGATCCAATTTGTACGACCTAACACATTGTGACTAAATGAAGAACCTACCACAATTGTGGATCCAATTTGCATGACCTACAACATTGTGGCTAACTTAAGAACTAACCACAATTGTGGATACAATTTGCACGACATACCTCATTGTGGCTAACTGAGGAATTAACCGCAATTGTGGATCCAATTTGCACGACCTACCACAATGTGGCTAACTGAAGAACCAACCACAAATGTGGAGCCAATTTGTAGGACCTATCACATTGTGGCTTAATGAAAAACTAACCACAATTGTGGATCCAATTTGCACGACCTACCACAGTGTGAATAACTTAAGAACTAACCACAATTGTGGATCCAATTTGCACGACCTACCACAGTGTGAATAACTTAAGAACTAACCACAATTGTGGATCCAATTTGCACGACCTACCACATTGTGGCTACCTGAAGAACAAACCACCATTGTGTATCCAATTTGCACGACCTAGCACATTGTGGCTAACTGAAGAACTAACCACTATTGTGGATCCAATTTGAACGATCTGCCACATTGTGGCTAACTTAAGAACTAACCACATTTCTGGATCCAATTTGCACGACCTGCCACAGTGTGGCTAACTTAAGAACTAACCACAATTGTGGATACAATTTGCACAACATACCACATTGCGACTAACTGAAGAATTAACCACAATTGTGGATTCAATTTGCATGACCTATCACAATGTGGCTAACTGAAGAACCAACCACAAGTGTGGATCCAATTTGTATGACATAACACATTGTGGCTAACTGAAGAACTAACCACAATTGTGGATCCAATTTGCACGACCTACCACATTGTGGCTAACTGAAGAACTAACCACAATTGTGGATCCAATTTGCACGACCTACCACATTGTGGCTAACTGAAGAACTAACCACAATTGTGGATCCAAATTGCACGACATATCCCATTGTGGCTAACTGAAGAATTAACCACAATTGTGGATCCAATTTGCATGACCTACCACAATGTGGCTAACTGAAGAACCAACCACAAGTGTGGATCCAATTATTTCGACCTAACACATTGTGGCTAACTGAAGAACTAACCACACTTGTGGATCCAATTTGCACAACCTACCACATTGTGGCTAACTGAAGAACTAATCACAATTGTGGATCCAATTTGCACGACCTACCACATTGTGGCTAAATTAAGGACTAACCACAATTGTGGATCCAATTTGCACGACCTACCACATTGTGGCTAACTGAAGAACTAACCACAATTGTGGATCCAATTTGCACGACCTACCACATTGTGGCTAAGATTGCAAGTTTTTTTTTTTAAAAGTATGAATGCTTTGTGGCCCTTTTGGCCCACTCCACAGTAATTTGCAATATATAACCATGCAATTAGGTCATTAGCATTCTCTATACAATATACCTAGGTGTAATTAACTTGGTTCAGCATTTACTTCAAAAAAAATTTATCCAATTTCATTTCAAACTAAATAAAATATCAATTACACAGAGAAAAAATTGCAATAAAAGACTGGTAATTGAAAAGTGCAAACAGAAAATATGGAAATTTAACTTTAGACAATCAGTTTATCCCCCAAGAAAAATTAACAATGGGTGGTTTAGCTGGTTGGATAGGTTCCAAAGTGAGATTTGCTGTGTCATTTGCAGACATTATTTTCTGAGTTTCATCAAGTGTTTCTGTATCATCTTCATTCCAATCGGAAATAATACCAGCCAACGTAGCATATGCTGGATTCTTTCGTGAAATGTGGTGTACATGCGTTATACGATGAATTTTGTCACCATCTTCTGCTTTTTTCAACTGTGGGGTATTTTTGATTGATTTGAAAACCAATTTAGAATCTGCATGAGGAACCATGTCAAACTTTTTATCAGCCATAGTAACAATTATATCTTCCTTATTTTTCATATTTTCTACATATTGTGATGATATTTAGCTTTGTTTTTTGTGTTTTTGATGCTTTTTCCTGCATCATATGGTTAGACTCAAGGCATACATAGATATTAAAGTTGCCATACCAACTATCAAACTGTACAATCTTGATTTCTGATGCATTGACGTTGTTACAATATTAATCGTTGATTAATAATTACTGAAATGACTAATTAAATTACATAATTAAATAATTACTAATTACTTTGTAATTACTGAAATGGTGAATCTCCGATTCAGAGTTTTATTCTCTTAGCTTATTTTTAAATGTTTTCAGTTAAAAAAGATTGGGCATCAAAGTGATGCAATTTTTATTGATTGATCTTATCACAAAGCGAGCTTAGCCCATAAGATGAAATTTAATTTTAAACCCTTATCATGAAATTTTTCATCACAAATTTGGAACTTTCACAACATAGCTACCTCAAACGAGATCCTGCTGAACATCACGCTGACGACCAGCAACGCCCTGCCAGTCACTGCCTAGGTTGGTCCTAGTCTGCTGCTTAGTGGCCATTAGTCGGTGACTCTTTGCTTCGAAATGCCCTCCCCTAGGTCTGGCCAGGACTACTGGGCACCACCTGCCACTCAACCCCCATGCACCAGTTGCATAAAACTGACACGAACGTCCTAACGTCATATCTATATAGCATAGATTGACCATTCCATGCCGACATTTTTCAGGGCCTCACATACTTCTGTCATCAACTTGAGATTATTCTAAATGTGCAGTTGATGCATGCGTCTCACTAACACTCTGCCGCAAACAACCCAAGCACTCCAATGGTCCCTCTCACCGCCCTCAAGAAAGATAGCTCCATCACAACATCGGACATCCGGAAGCCAACACCAGCACTGCAAAGTTTGCAGAGGCTAGGGTGATTTGTGTGGGCACGGGGGGCATCTTTGTAAGAGTATTGCGGCTGGCGTTTGTGTTCAGCTGTTCCTCTGCCAGCGTGATGAGAGACTTGGCTTTTCGAGAGGAGGTTTGCCAGAATCAGTGTCTTTGGCGTGTGTGACATATGAGGAGATGATGTCAAAAGAGTCCATCTCAAAAATAACTTTGTCCGCCAGGCTTTCTGACTGCTTCCCCGAACTGACCAGTTTCATTGGCGATGAAAGCCTCTGGCCTAGCAAAAGTTATCCCAATTGTGGACAAGTCACTTTGACCATCTTGAATTATGAAAGCATTTACCAATACCACCAGGAACACAACCACCCAACAATGATTGAAGGATCTGGCATCGCAACCGCACAGACTCAGTGGAACCTAATCTCCACTTCATCATCTACAAGCTGACCAAGTTCATCAACTCAACCTAGCTCCAGGATGAACGTCAGATGTGCGTCATCGAGAAGAAACAGTACAAGAAGCTTTACAAGATATTCCACCCAATTTAATAACATAAAATTAAACACCATTAAATTACGTTTAAAAAAATTCACAGATAAAAAAATAGATAAATTATATTCGCAAAATTAAATTAATAATATAGAACTCAATTTTAGCTGACCTTTCATAATGCGAAATTTTGCGAAAAAATGCAACGGACCTAATGCTTCAAGTGTTCATTATTTTATCTGCATCAGTAACATTTATGAATTATGGTACAAAGCTGATGTTTGAAAATGTTGATGTTTAGATTAGCAAGGTCTACAATGCCTCATTTAGGAAATTTAGGAACATTTAGGAAACAACTAAAAAACAAACTGGCACTCTATTGAGGAAATATTTCTGCCATAAATTGCCGCTAGCTTATGAATGACTGTAGATTTTTTAAATTTATTGTTAAAAATGACAATTCTTGTCTACAAAATTTATCATTATTGTAAATTCATAAGCTGAGATATGCTTTAGCATTTTCGTATTGTAGATAATATACACATTTAATAAAGAAAAAACAATAATAAATAAAACCTAGGGGTAATTTTAATTGAGTATCTGCAAAAAAGTTAATAGGTAAGGAATCCAGGAGTTACATTTTCGGGAAGGCCAACGAGATACAGCTTCTCTGGACCATTTGGGCATGAATGATGGATCATATATTCTGAAATTGATAGCTCAGGCAACCTTGACTCAGGCAACGGCATTTGTCCCTGGCGCTTGCGTTGAGCATCAGTTTGAAGCTCAATAAGGCAATAAATAGAATCTCCATGCGCTTGTTCATTCTCTTCTTCTAAGGATTCTTGCATATGTTTGTCTAGCTCAAAGAAAGATACAGGTTTATTTGCTATATCATCTATCACATTACATCCATATTCAGCATGATTAGTAAAACCATTATCCACGATGTCAGTGCCTTTAGTATTGTAGCTTTGATCCAAGCAGTAGGCAGAATATGAGCGCATTTTGAAGTAAGTTTTACCAAACAATGATTAAATTTTATGTTTTCTTAAATGCTTTATTAATGCTTTCTGAGCTCATTTGAGCTGAAAAAACATCACAATTATTATAAAGCAATTGTTTTTTGGTATGCTTTATTATATCTTATATTGCACATGTATCAAACCCTTGGATAAATCAGCAAAATCATGTAATTCTATTATTTGAAATATAATATTAACAAATTATGGTAGCTGGTGGAGGCTGGCCCTTGCATATGCCAATTTACTCTGGCGTCATCACAGGGTTGTTCATAAAACATATGACACAGGCAATTATATCAACAGTGCGATATCATTCAACTGACCCCATCAAATCATCCCTTCCTCAATCCCCATGCAACCTGCTGTGACTTGTTCACGTGCAGCCCTCCCTAACTAAACCCGAAGCATACTACCAAATAGTCTTACATAACTGCTCAGGCATTTTGTCAAAGGCTAATTGACTGTCAGAGGCCACCACCTCCTGAACCCACCAAATGACTTGATGTTCACTCATTCTGATACAATACAATACGTGATATGTGTGTGACACTGTTCAGATGGGCCCATCCTCACATGATGCATATTTGGTGTTGCTACATCTCAGACCACGGTAGCTGTGCAGTGCAACTGCCCATGATTAAAGGGCGCTGTGGCACTGTTCAGATGGGCCCATCCTCATTGCACTGGGACAGGCATGGATGTAGCAGCACACTGAAATTGCGCTCCGTGAGAGCGGTGTTTGGATGCATGCTTGGTGTTGCTACAGATCAGGCCATGGGAGCTTCGCACTGCAACTGTCTTCAGAATTTTGACATTTGTTAAATTAAGATACACAATTATGGAAAGTTCTTCAATTATTTCATATGGATCCCTTCTGCAATTTGGCTACTCCACGCCCAGCCACACCACCGCCAACATCAACTACTCCATCAAGTAGTCTACCTTCACCCTGCACTTCTCTTTACTCCTCATTCCTTCTCAATCGCTCAGCCTTATGGCAAGACACATTGAAAAGGGAACGATGAATTCCAATTTCACTCTCAGCTTGCTGAGTAGAGACTTGAGAATTTATCTGCCCTTATTTTGCCTGATTTTCTGCCACCTTTCATTACGATTGGCCAGCGGAGAAAAGGAAAGGATAAAGAGCAGCTTAGCTGAGCTCAGCTGGCAAAGTGAGGCGTTTCTGAGCCTAGGCCAAATAAACTTGGCCTAGTATCTCGCTGCCGCTGCTTGCCAGGGGAAAAGGCCACTGGAACTCTGCAGTTCCTCCAGCCCTCCCCAAACTCTCTGCACTGCCTGCCTTCAGTCCACTCTGACAGCCTCAAAGGCTTGCCAACGTCAGCCATATTTGGTGATGGCAAACGTCAGTTCAGACTGCTGATGTTTAAGAGATCAAAGTGAACATGAATTCATTGAAACTTTGATTGACAAAACTAGCAAAACGCAGCGTTCATGAAAGTATCTTTCATTGAGCCACGTACCGCAGCAGGCAGTTTCGTGGAGGCTCTGAAAAGGCCAAGCAAAAGCCTTCGCAGCCCTTGCCTGGCTACTGCTCAGGGTCCTTTTCACAGGACATCAATGCCCTTGTCCAAAATCAACTCATGACGCAAATTATTCTTGCCGCCTTTAATTTTGATTGGCTATTTAAAATATAATGTGAATGAGTAGCTGAATAGCATTCAGCCAGGAAAGTGCAGTGAAGACTGACCGTTTTACTGCTCCTTTCCGCAGGCCCCAGCCTAATGGGCTGTTGCCTGAGTTTAGGACGGCCCTTTACAAAGGCTTGCCTATGCTGATTTACAGCACTGGCAAAATGCCATCTAGACTATGGATGTTGCTTCTCAAAGTTGGAAATTAATTTCCAATTTAAATTTTGATGAAAGCCATCCTAGCGGAAACATTGCGTCAATGAACTATGTTCATTAAAAGACGCGTTTCGCTTGCAGAATAAAATCCGGGGTGGGGGGGGGGTTTGGTGTCTGGCCGCTTCAAAGCCTTCTAGCTGAATGCTGTCAGTTTGCCCACGACTTTGGTCTCCCAAGTGTGCTCGCGGCGTGCTGCGCTTCGCAGCGTCGCCTGGCTTGCCTGGAGTGGCGGAAAAAAGACATTGTTTCAGCGGCAGTGCTGCAAAGCCTCGCAGCGTCGCCTGGCTTAGCCTAGAGCCCTTCCCCCAGCAGAACACTGCCTTTGTCAGATTTTGACGTTGCAAGATTAAACAAACTGGGCATTGTTTCAGCGGCAGTGCTGCACATCTTTGCCTCTTGGTTTTTGAGCCTGCAATGCCGCTCAGCACAGCCTTGCCTTTTTATCAAAATAGCAACGGCAGTCCTTCTTTTTATTGCGGAAACTTTCAGCATTGGCTGAGTGAAGTAAAGTTAGGCGCAAGTATATGCTAATAGCCAAGACTGGAGCAAAAGTGAAGGCGGGCCAATCCTCCGCCATTCCTCCACATGCAGCACAGCAAACAGGCCAGGCCTCAAAAGCCGCGTCACTCTGCAAATGTCCAACAGCGTTTGCTTACTGCTCCCCTGAATATTGGCAAAGCCAAAAGTTCATCGTTGAGCAACCCTTTGTGGAATTCTCTGCCTGATTTATGGCCCAATCCCAGGGCACATTGACCCCTAGAGGCCTAATTGCCCCCAGGCAGGAGCTAGGGTACCCAGCAGAACAATCTGCCCCTTCTCCTATTAGCCAGAGAATGTACGCAATAAACTTAAACAGTTTATTGCCTTTCTCGTTGCCATAAATCATAAGTCTCTAAATGCGAATTGATGCAGAAAGAGCAATTTTGACGCTGAAAAGTGTTGGAATTTTAAGTCCTTCTAAGAAGGCTCCCAGCAAAGCCCACAAGGCCGCGCTTGGATGCGGAGGGACAGGGAAGAGAGCCTGTCTATCCGCTCCACCTAGGCCAGCATTGGCCAACAGCGGAAAAGGCTGGGCAAATAGTGCTGCCTATTCCTCCAGGCTGTGCACTAAAAGCCACCCAGAAAGCCTTCAATCTCTCGTCTAGTCTAACTCTGCCAATAAACAATTGCGGCAGAGTTATGCCTTTCTATGACACATTTCTGCAAAGCTAAATTGCGACGCATTTGAATTTAGATATGGCAAACTTTTGTCTAGTCTGCAAACTCTTTCTCTGCTGGATATATTGTGCTCAAAACGATGCATAATCTATGCTAGAGTAAATGAGAATGCTTAGCATTGGAACTCTTATTGAGCCACGTTTGTGCATTAGCTCTGGCCTCTGAAGGGCAAAGCAGAGTGGAATGAGCAACCACTATGCCAGATGCAAATCTGTTTCTGGGCCTTCTCTGAAGGCATGTGGGCTGGCCTAAAACGCCACCAAGCCGCCCTTGCATTTGATGGGGAGTACTGCCTCCACGTATGGATCTTTGTTGCATGCCTCTCTGGAAGGCCTCTGCCCTGGCCCTGAACTGCAACAGCAGCAGGGAAGGCAAAGATAGGCAGTGTAAATGCAGCCAACGGGCCAGCATTCTGCCCCTGTTTCCCAGACGGAGTCTGGAAGATAGCAGTCCAAGTGCAAGCGGCATGTGCAGTCACCCCCTGCAAACTTCTGACCTGCAACAGGTCCTCTTTGCGATTAATGAGCCAAGTTTAGCCTTGCCCCAAACACCTCTGGAGGCTATGGGATTGTAAACATGGCCATTTGTCAAGGCACCTCCCTACTGCCCCCTGCCATTACCCTCGCTTCATTGCCGCCTTCTCTCTTCACACCTTCTCCTCCTCCCCTCCCCCCTTCCTCCTCTGGAGGCCAGGGAGCGGAGATCCGGAGATAGCCCTCTGTGCGGATGCAAAAGCGCTGCCCTGGCCTGCGTTAAACTGCGGCCCCCCAGAGGCCAACATCCAGTCTACTCCAGCCCGCCCCCTGCGCTGACCAGCTCACTGTCCCTGCCCCCTTCAATCCCCCAGATCCACACATAAGGAGAGGCTCCGCCCTCCTGGCTGCCCCCTCCCCCAAATAGGCCCCGCCTATCGGAGGAGGGAGGTCTCAGCTCTGCTGGATTTCTCAGTCACTCGCATCTCCTACCACCGATTCCTCTCTACTCCTGCTCACCCTTCTCTTCCACTCTAATGGCAGACCAGCCTCAAGAGCAGGACGCCCTAGTGGCCTCCATGGAAGAAGGAGTGGTGGTGGGACTGAGGGAGGAGGAGGAAGTGAACATGGGGATAGACAAGCACCTCGACGAGGTCTTTGGCAGCGCCGATGACGACGACGACGCTCAGGAGGCCCCCGATGCTGAGGACGCCGCGCCCGAGCCACCGGGACCTGGACTTGTGGTGGACGCGAAGTCCAACGCCGGCTCCGGCTCCTCCTCTGCGTCCGACGGCCTCAACTGCCACTCCCTGTCACCACCCCCAGCCTCCTCCTCCACCGCCGACGTCCTCTCCGCCAAGAACCAGGACCTGCTCGCCTTCCAAGCGGGCCTGCAGAGCGAGAGGACAAAGAAGCGCCCCCCTCCCGCCTCCCATCGCCACCCATCTGCCCACCGTCGACGAGACAAGGACGCAGAGGAGACCATCGCCAAGGTGCCCACCTTGGTCTCCTTTCTTCCGCCACTGGCGCCCTCCTCATGGAGGAGCCTGCCAGTCGGCCGCCCTCTTTCCTGCTTCCCCCTTCAACCTCCTTCCCCTCCTGCCATAGGAGAGGAAGAGAGTGCGATGGAGGAACTGGCTCGCTTGCGAAAGCAAGCAGAAGAGGGTGGGCTGTACTGTGACAGGGCCGAGAGGTACCAGGTTACCCTGGGGAACCTCTCGCGGACCCTGGCGGAAACGCAGCAGGAGAAGAGAGCCCTCGAGTCCCGGTTGATGCAGCAGCAGGCTGAATTCTCTCGCGCCCAGTTCACCGTCCCTGGCATCAGGCATCTCTCTCGTTTGCAGAAGAGCTATGATGACCTCCAGCGGAAGCACCACCTTCTCCAGCAGGAGATGGCCAACGAGGTGCAGAAGCGGGGCAAGGACGTGAAGAAGCACGCCGCCAACCTCAAGCCGGGCCAGGAGGCCATCAGCGAGCTGAAGAGTCTCCGCAAGAATGACATCATCCTCACACCCACCAGGAAGGCGTTCATGAGCGAGGTGCTGGACCACATCCGAGGCCTCACCCAGAAGGCCTGTGTTGCAGATGACCGCTGGACCTCCATCATGGAGTGCTTCAAAAGTATGCACCACCCACCCCGCGGTCTGGTTGGCCTTCTCCCTCCCAACTGCCCCCCTCTCCCTGCAAGGTGCTTGACTCCCCAGGAGACGCTGAAGCACCAGCCGGAGAACGGAGGAGCAGCTAGGAAGGACCCGTCAGCGCCTTCCACCTCCTGCCACCGGTCTCATTCTTGCTCTCCACCTCCAGGCCCCGTCTTCTCTCCCCAAGGCTCCAAACGGGACTCCAGGGTCAGATCTGGCTGGAAGCAGTTTCTGAGGCATAGGGAAGAGAGCTATGCCTGCACCTATGGGCCGTCACTCACCCCACTGCCTCCAGAGACCCCCAAAAGCCAGGCTAAATTCAGCATGTCTGATTTGATTAGCTCCCTCCCCTCAGTAGTGCCCCTCAGCACAGCTAGAGAACTGGGAATAATTGGCCCTCACCCTACAGTCATGGAGCCGCAAGGAAGGGGACAAGCCAGGTGGTTCCAATTGTTGAGGCTGACAGAAGCCCTCCCCGGACTTGCTCAGCAAGTCGCAGCACAAGCAACTCCGCAAGCACCAGTCCCAGGGAGACAAGGATAAGGATGCCAAGTGAAACCATCCTTTGGCTCCCCTGTTGTCCCTCTCCTCCTGCCCCCCTTTCTCTCCCACTTCAGTGCTGAGAGACTCATTGAGTTCGAATAAATTGGACTAGTGGACCAAAAGCAAAAACTCACAAGTGAAGAAAATGTCTTGCATGCAAGTTAATGCTTAAGGGCAAACAAGCAGCAAAAAGTGCAGCTAAACCATGAAAGTAATTCTGTTGATTTAATCCAGAAATAACGAATAATGGCAAGCTCGCTTTGAGCAGCTTAAGACAATTTGAAAAGTAATGGCAATTCGGCTATTTTTTATTAAATAAGCTGAATCTTGCTGATGCTGATTAGAATTGTGCGGAAGGCAAAGAACGAATCTTAGTCAGAAAATAGACTTCTGTCAAATTAATTCCAGAAGTTAAATTTACTGAACTAAGATATTATGCTGTTTTAAGGGAAGAAATACGTCACTTAGTAGAAAATGATTTCTGTCGAAACATTTCCAGAATTCCTTCTCTACGCAAAAGCTTACGTGTTTTTGAGGAAAAGAATTGTCACCGAATTAAATTGTTATTCATTACAATTTAATATGATGCAGAAATGGAGTGCATTCTTTGGCAAGGCAAATAACTTTTGTCGCTGTTTGTGAAATTGAAATCATAAAATAATTACGTATTCAATAATGCAAACTGAGCGCACTGTTATTTGGCATAAATAATATGTCGCCATTTGTGAAATATAAAATCATGAAATGAAAACCATGATTTTAAAATGATGCAAATCGAGCGTATTATTATTTTGGCACCGACGGCCAAAATATTTCACACCTAGGTGTCAACGCGAAAAGTCACACCTACGTGTGAACTTCAAATTCGCACCTAGGCGTGAAATGAGCGGAAGTCAATCTTTGCACATACACGTGACCAGAAGTAAGGTGCAAAGAAGCGCGAGCATCAAAGCTCTAGATGACAATGTTGTAGGCCTGCGACGCTGGCCACAGACCCCACTCAGTGTTACACAGTATAAGACACCTCAGTGCTACTCTGTCACACATGATAATGGTGGTCTGTGCCAAGTCAGGCAATATCGATTCTTCACCTTGAGTTAAGACCATTCGTCCCTGACTGAGTTTTCCCTATCTTTTCCCCTGACCCCCCAGGCATGAAAATTTAGTTAAGCAAGCTGATGATTCCTCTCATCTGCAGCAGCCAAGCATCAGCTAGCTCCTGACCGCGTGCGTCAACATGGCCTCCGCCGAAGTGAACAAGTGCAACCAGTGTCGTGGCCCGATGACCGCCCATGCCAATGCACCAGTTCGCTGCAACTCCTGCAACCTCGACTCCTGCTACACCTGCGCGATGGACAGCTGGGAACTCAGCCTCATGTCCGACTACCAGGTGGAGCAGCGGGACGTGGCTCTGCAGCTCCTGGACTCCTCCAACGCTGTCTACAAGTGCAGGACCTGCACTGCCAACCATCAGGCGACGTACCAAGGACTCCCCCTCCAACTTGTTCTCCAGGGAGTCTACCACCCTGAGAACATCGAAGTCATCATGAAGCTCCTGCCCCTGCAGGAGGGACGACGTCTCATCCCCCAATGCGCTTGACTTTTATCTTCCAGACTCCGTCTGGGAAACAGGGGCAGAATGCTGGCCCGTCGGCTGCATTTTATACTGCCTATTTTTGCCTTCCCTGCTGCCTGTTGCCAGTTCAGGGCCAGGGCAGAGGCCTTCCAGAAAGGCATGCAACAAAGATCCGTAAGACATGGAGGCAGTACTCCCCATCAAGATGCAAGGGCGGCTTGGTGGCGTTTTAGGCCAGCCCACATGCCTTCAGAGAAGGCCCAGAAACAGATTTTCATCTGGCATAGTGGTTGCTCATTCCAATTCGTTTTGCCTTTCAGAGGCCAGAGCTAATGCACAAACGTGGCTCAATAAGAGTTCCAACGCTAAGCATTCTCATTTACTCTAGCACAGATTATGCATCGTTTTGAGCACAATAAATCCAGCAGAGAAAGAGATTGCAGACTAGATGAAAGTTTGCCATATCTAAATTCAAACGCGTTGCAGATTAGCTTCTCAGAAATGAATCATTGAAAGGCATAACTCTGCTGCAATTGTATATTGGCGGAGTTAGACTAGACGAGAGATTGAAGGCTTTCTGGGCGGCGTTTAGTGCACAGCCTGGAGGAATAGGCAGCACTCTTTGCCCAAGCCTTTTCCGCTGTTGGCCAATGCTGGCCTAGGCAGAGCGGATAGACAGGCTCTTTTTCTGGTCCTTCCTCATATTTAGCGCGGCCTTGTGGGCTTTGCTAGGAGCCTTCTTAGAAGGACTTTAAATCCCGACACTTTTTAGCATCAAAATTGCTCTTTCTGCATCAATTCGCATTTAGAGACTGATGATTTATGACAACAAGAAGGGCAATAAACTGTTTAAGTTTATTGCGTGCATTCTCTGGCTAATCGGAGAAGGGGCAGATTGTTCTGCTGGGTACCCTACCTCCTGCCCGGGGGCAATTAGGCCTCTAGGGGTCAATGTGCCCTGAGATTGGGCCATAAATCAGGCAGAGAATTCCACAAAGGGTTGCTCAACGATGAACTTTTGGCTTTGCCAATATTCAGGGGAGCAGTAAGCGAACGCTGTTGGACATTTGCAGAGTGACGCGGCTTTTGAGGCCTGGCCTGTTTGCCTGCTTGTGGAGGAATGGCGGAGGATTGGCCCACCTTCACTCCAGTCTTGGCTATTAGCATAGACTTGCGCCTAACTTTACTTCACTCAGCCAACGCTGAAAGTTTCATAAAGAAGGACTGCCGTTGCTATTTTGATAAAAAGGCAAGGATGTGCTGAGCGGCATTGCAGGCGTGTGCCTGGAAAACGTGTCAGCTGGGGCTCTGAGGCGAAGCCAGGCAAGGCTGCGAAAGCTTTTGCAGCACTGCCGCTGAAACAATGCCCAGTTTTTTTTCCTGGCCAACTTTGGGAGACCAAAGTCGTGGGCAAACTGACAGCATTCAGCTAGAAGGCTTTGAAGCGGCCAGAGAGTTTATTCTGCAAGCGAAACGCGTCTTTTAATGAACATAGTTCATTGACGCAATGTTTCCGCTAGGATGGCTTTCATCAAAATTTAAATTGGAAATTAATTTCCAACTTTGAGAAGCAACATCCATAGTCTAGATGGCGTTTTGCCAGTGCCGTAAATCAGCAGAGGCAAGCCTTTGTAAAGGGCCGTCCTAGACTCAGGCAACAGCCCATTAGGCTGGGGCCTGCGGAAAGGAGCAGTAAAACTGTCAGTCTTCACTGCACTTTCCTGGCTGAATGCTATTCAGCTACTCATTCACATTATATTTTAAATAGCCAATCAAAATTAAAGGCGGCAAGAATAATTTGTGTCATGAGTTGATTTTGGACAAGGGCATTGATGTCCTGTGCAATAGGACCCTGAGCAGTAGCCAGGCAAGGGCTGCGAAGGCTTTTGCTTGGCCTTTTCAGAGCCTCCACGAAACTGCCTGCTGCGGTACGTGGCTCAATGAAAGATACTTTCATGAACGCTGCGTTTTGCTAGTTTTGTCAATCAAAGTTTCAATGAATTCATGTTCACTTTGATCTCTTAAACATCAGCAGTCAGAACTGACGTTTGCTGTCACCAAATATGGCTGACGTTGGCAAGCCTTTGAGGCTGTCAGAGTGGACTGAAGGCAGGCATTGCAGAGAGTTTGGGGAGGGCTGGAGGAACTGCGGAGTTCCAGCAGCCTTTTCCCATGGCAAGCAGCGGCAGCGAGATACTTGGCCAAGTTTAGTTGGCCTAGGCTCAGAAGCGCCTCACTTTGCCAGCTGAGCTCGGCTCAGCTGCTCTTTATCCTTTCCTTTTCTCCGCTGGCCAATCGTAATGAAAGGTGGCAGAAAATCAGGCGAAATAAGGGCAGATAAATTCTCAATTGGGGACTAGCAAGCTGAGAGTGAAAATGGAATTCATCGTTCCCTTTTCCAATGTGTCTTGCCATAAGGCTGAGCGATTGAGAAGGAATGAGGAGTAAAGAGAAGTGCAGGGTGAAGGTAGGCTACTTGATGGAGTAGTTGACGTTGGCAGTGGTGTGGCTGGGCGTGGAGTAGAACTTTCCATAGTAGTCTCTCTTAATTTAACAGAAATGTCAAAAAAATTCCTGAAGACAGTTGCAGTGCGAAGCTCCCATGGCCTGATCTGTAGCAACACCAAGCATGCAGTCCCGAGAACACTGCTCTCACGAAGCGCAATTTCAGTGTGCTGCTCACATCCATGCCCTGTCCCAGTGCAATGAGGGGATGGGCCCATCTGGAACAGTGCCACAGCGCCCTTTAGTCATGGACAGTCGCACTCCACAAGCTACTCGTCGGTCTTGAGATGGGGCAACACCAAATATGCATCACGTGAGGATGGGCCCAGCTGAAGACAGTGTCACACACATATCACGTGCTGTATTGTATCGGAATGAGTGAACATCAAGTCATTTGGTCGGGTTAAGGGAGTGGTGGCCTTTGAGAGTCAATTAGCCTTTGACAAAATGCCTGAGAGCAGTTATGTAAGACTCTACGGTAGTATGCTTTGGGGACTAGTTAGGGAGGGCTGCACGTGAACAAGCCACAGCAGGTTGCATGGGGATTGAGGAAGGGATGATTTGATCGGTATAAGTTGAATGATATCGCACTGTTGATATAATTGCCTGTGTCATATGTTTTATGAACAACCCTGTGGTGACGCCAGAGTAAATTGGCATATGCAAGGGCCAGCATCCACCAGCTACCATAATTTGTTAATATTATATTTTAAATAAATGGAATGACATGATTTTGCAGTTCTATCCAAGGGTTTGATACGCGTACAATATAAGATATAATAAAGAATACCAAAAAACAATTGATTTATAATAAGTGTGATGTTTTTTCAGCTCAAATGAGCTCAGAAAACATTAATAAAGGGCCTTAAATTCAATCAATCATTGTTTGGTAAAACTTACTTAAAAATGCAATCATATTCTGCCTACTGCTTGGATCAAAGCTACACTACTAAAGGCACTGACATCGAGGATAATGGCTTTACTAATCATGCTGAACATGGATGCAATGTGATAGATGATATAGCAAATAAACCTGTATCTTTTTTTGAGCTAGACAAACATATGCAAGAATCCTCAGAAGAAGAGAATGAACAAGCGCATGGAGATTCTATTTATTGCCTTATTGAGCTCCAAACTGATGCTCAACGCAAGCGCCAGGGACAAATGCCGTTGCCTGAGTCAAGATTGCCTGAGCTATCAATTTCAGAATATATGTTCCATCATTCATGCCGAAATGGTCCAGAGAAGCTGTATCACGTTGGCCTTCCCGAAAATGTAACTCCTGGCTTCCTTACCTATTAACTTTTTTGCAGATACTCAATTAAAATTACCCCTAGGTTTTATTTATTATTGTTTTTTCTTTATTGAATGTGTATATTATCTACAATACAAAAATGCTACAGCATATCTCAGTTCATGAATTTGCAATCATGATAAAGTTGTAGACAATAATTATCATTTTTAACAATAAATTTTAAAAAAATCTAGTCATTCATAAACATGCGGCATTTTATGGCCGAAATACTTCCTCAATAGAGTGCCTGTTTGTTTTTAGTTGTTTCCTAATATCATTAACCATGTCATGCAATACCACACAAACTACAGTTAAAAAAGAAGTGACTACCTTAGATGAGAAAATCAAATCAGACTGTAACACACACCATTATAATCGGCATGATAATGTTCAAGATGACATCACATCACATGTGGCTCCTTAACATCAGAAAGTATTAATAGGCCCTTTTCAACCCCACACAGTAAAACATGATGTTTAAAAAGTCTCAAGTAAGTGAGCATATATCAACAAGTGGTACTAAGCAATATAAATCAATCTCTTCTTCAGAATACAGCAGCAATTAAGCACTCTCAAATATATTGAGTTTAATGTAGATTTGTATTTTATTATTATTGTCAAAATGTATATATAAATTTACCATTTATTTTATCAGAACAGTAATTGTCAGAAATAAATATAATTGTGTTTTTTTTCGAAAAATATCCATTTTCAATAGCTAAAGTACGATAGGCTCTATGCGACATATCTTCAAAAAATGCTACATATTTTAAATAATGAGGTATCATTCGATTAGGACCAAACTCTTCCAAAGTTTTAGTAACCTCATACGCACCTGAAACTTTTTTATGCAAAAGTGAACAAATATAAAAATATTTTGTACCAACTTACAGGGCCGGTACCAAAATATCTGTGATTTTGAAAACGCGCGCATTTGCCTTGCCCCAAGGCCATCGCAGCAGTTCGGAATGTGAAGGAAGGGTGTGTAGGACTTACCATGCTAGATATCTGCGTAGTGGAATAATTGTGTCTATGTATCTCTTCATCATTCTTTTTCCTCATTGGAGTGGGCCATGAGGTCCCTCCTTCTGTTCTCAGAAAACTCTGAGCCCCTGGAAAAAACAAGAACATAACTAAACACTTTATTCTATTTTATTTTACTAATTGTTTAACTTATGATAGTTTTGTCATGTCATATTATTTTGATACTTTTTAAAAAAAACAATAGCACAATTTGGACACAAATATTTAAAAGATTTTTTGCACCCTTTTAAGGTGTTTTTGTGCATTTTATTTATATGATGTAGAAACTTGGACATAAACTATTTAGAAGAATTATCACAACAAGAACTATAATGTCAGAAGACAGTAAATTTGTGCATAACGATGGCGATGAACAAAAGTAACAAGGACTTGAATAAATTGCGGCCTGGCTGGGTCTGGTTGTCTGAACTGCCGACTATTAATATATCCGACTTCTCACTTGAGCCATCCTCACCAAAGTCGCAATTCAGTACAGAACATGTACCACCATGTGCTGAACGAGAACACTTTTGCTTAAATTGTAGCAAATGTTGCACAAAGCTTAAAGAAAACGCAAAAGAAGATAGCGATGTAGGCAATAAACCGAGTTCATTGGAAATTGACACAGAAATTTATAAAATTACTAGGAAACAACCAAACCCGACCTTGATTAGAACATCATCAACTGCTTTCTATGGACCAGATGAAGAAGACAAGTACCTTGGCAAATATATATCAGTAAACCTGCTTCCAGACCAATTGCAACACACCACTAGTGACTACCAATTGCACTGTTTGAATGGTGATGACATTTTAAAGTCAAAAAGTTTTGATTTTACGCCATACAACAAGCAAGATTTTGAAAATCCTTTAGAATTTCAAGTGATACCATGCACTAGAACACCACAACCAAAACCAAAGCATAAATTACCTTGTCGACCCAATCTTTATTTTAAAACAGATAATGTTCAAGGTTTTAAGGTTCCATCAAAAAGTCATTCAGACCTTATATTATCGACAAAGCCAATTTATCATTCTATCTATTTGAATGTGGAAAATGACACAATAGAATCATCGCAAAGTTTTACAGAAATTCGTCTACGCTTCTCTATTATGCCACAGTCTTGCACCTTCCCTCTTTCAGCTTCGATTAATACTTTCAAACACTAAAATATTATTCTTGTGCGTGTTTGTTTTGGTTCTTTTTTTGTTTCTATTTTTTTTTTTTGTTTTTTTTTTTATTTTTTATTTTTTTTTTTTTTTTTTTTTTTTTTTTTTTTTTTTTTTTTTTTATTTGTATACTACTATATATAATTATACAACATAGCCTATTACCTTACTTTTTATTTTTATGTGCAATAATTTTTTGAAACATTATGTTATTGGGATTTTCTTGTATAAAATAAATTTTTAGCTAATTCTATATTCTCAAACATATATTTATATCTAGAGTCATGGACCAAAAATGATTATGTTTCAAACGGTTAGGGATCAGTTTCACCCATTCAAACCAAACTATCAACTAAAAAATTTGTCACAAATCGATGAGATTTATAGACCCCCGATATTGCCAATCCCCCATGCCGAACAGAACGTACGGCAGACGGCGGACGGCGGATGGAAGACGGATAACGGACGGAAACTTTTTCAAAAGTTTTTTAGCCATGGCAAACTTTTAAAAAAAAACTTCTGCTGCGCCCACCTGATTCCACTCGTGGTTCTGTAACATGCACCCTGAATTAATGGCATCGATTCATATTTTCAAAATCCGTAATAGGGTTGGTCCTTGGCTAAGAGGGGACCGTGCTTCCGCTCCGCTCACACGGCCTCATCTTGCCCATGCTTAGGAATGTGGGGACTTACAGCTCAGCGTTGGTTTGCCAGCCTGCTGGTGGCAGAGGCTGACGGCCCAAAAGGGTTTGAGAAGGGTGTGGAGTGATTGGAGGGCAGTCCAGTAGCTGCGGGTGAGGTTGGGCATCTTGTACTCCTCCAAGGCCTTAGCCAGAGCGTCCTTGGCATCGAGGAGTGAGCGAACCATGGTGTAGGAGGAATTCCAGCGCGTTTTATGCAGTGAA
Organism: Ptycholaimellus sp. GST1_10; assembly: GCA_030248095.1. Lineage (NCBI taxonomy): Eukaryota > Metazoa > Nematoda > Chromadorea > Chromadorida > Chromadoridae > Ptycholaimellus > Ptycholaimellus sp. GST1_10. The sequence goes on along the minus strand of JASANA010012651.1, from coordinate 7,968 downwards.
TGTTCTTTGTAATAGGGATATTTTTAGGTTGGGTTTTGTGGTTACCTGCTGATAATTTTTGGTTTGTTATTTTCGGTGTGCACAGATGGTTGTAAGACTATTTGCAAATTATAAAATAACAGTAGATTGATTAAAATTTAAAAAAAAATAATTGTTCACCATTTGCTGCAATGACTTTATCCAAATGAGTGAGAACAGCCTGCATAGCGCTGAGGAGAATCTGCATTTCCATGGCATCTCATTCACAGATCATTTGATGTTGTGGTGTGGTTTGAGTGGGAGTGGGATGCCCTAGCCATGTACAGGGCTGGCAGCTAATTATCTGTCATTTTGTAAGTGCTTGCTTCTGCCTTAACCCAAGGCCATCACAGTAGTATGTAATGTGAGGAAAGATACATAGGAGTTGCCAGACCATTCCCGCGTTTGAACATCCTGACGCTTGTTGCCCCGCATGTCCACACTTCCTACCCTCTGGTGCTATAGAAATGTTGATGATTTATTTATGATACTTTTGATCTTACTACCAAATAGAAGGCTTGATCATACATTACCTCAATCAGAAATGCAGTAAAACACTCCTGAGGCCTCCGCCGGCTTCGTGCCACCGGCTTCCCCATCAGGCCTCCTTCGCCGGTGCTCAGGAGAGCGGGCCTACGTGATAGGAACCTCATCCGGAAGCCCTCACACTACAACACCTGAGAACGACGCATGCCTCTCCCCTGTCCTGCCTCGCCTTTGTCACCTTTGTCGCCTTCACCGACGTCCTGAATCCTGCTGCCCCCCCCCTCCGTCCTGCTGCAACTGCCCCCACGCGATTGCCCCCATGATTGGAAAGTGATTGGACTTCCGCACATGCATCAGTTTGGGTTCTTTAGCCTGCTATGTAAGATCTTAGGGGAGGTGTTAAGAAAAAATAAGGGGCGGGTTGTTCGGTTGGGGTTGGGGTTTGTTCGTTGGTTCTTGTGTTGTTCTTTCTCGTTGTTTTGCTTTGGGGTTCTCGTCTTCTTGTTTTCTTCGCGTTTGTTCGGTGGTTCGCTTTTCTCTGTCTTTTTCCTTTCTCGTTGTTTTGCTCGGGGGTTCCCTCGCGGTCTTCTGTGTTTTCTTCGCGTTTGTTGTCTGTTGCTTTTCTCCTTTTTTCTTTCTTTGTTCTTTTTTTTCTTCGTTTGTTGTTGGCTCGCTTTTCTCCTCCCATTTTTCCTTTCTCCTTGTTTTCTCCGCCTTCCCCCCTCCTCTTCTTCTTCTTTTTTGTCTATTTTTCTCTTTTTTTCCTCCTCGTAGAGATATTAAGAGATAAAAACTACAGACAGATAGCAGCACAGAATCGTCGTACTTAGATAACTTTTCAACTCAGGGGGGATACATTCCTACAACGTGTACGTACTAAATGGCTGTCGCAGTATAAGGGCATTGCTCAGCCTGACTGGGCTTCGCATCAAAGGATAGGCATAGGTTAGAGCAGAGAAGGCTGGGATAGGCAGCCAAGGTGTCAGCTGTCAGCTTTACTTCTCAACTCAGTGGGGGATATTATCTCTGCTATAACCTTGGCCCATAGTGTGGCAAAGGTGTCAGCGTAATCTGTCAGTTTTCCTTTCCAACTCAGGGGTGGATACATTCCTACAACGTGTACGTACTAAATGGCTGCCACAGTATAAGGGCATCGCTCTGCCCGACTGGGCTTCGCATCAAAGGATAGGCATAGGTTAGAGCAGAGAAGGCTGGGATAGGCAGCCAAGGTGTCAGCTGTCAGCTTTACTTCTCAACTCAGTGGGGGATATAGCGATAGGATTGTACGTACTAAATGGCTGCCACAGTATAAGAGCATTGCTCAGCCCGACTGGGCTTCGCATCAAAGGATAGGCATAGGTTAGAACAGAGAAGGCTGGGATAGGCAGCCGAGGTGTCAGCTGTCAGCTTTACATCTCTACTCAGTGAGGGATATCCATAGGCAGCCAATGTGTCAGCTGTCAGCTTTACTTTCCAACTCAGGGGGGGATATTATCTTTGCTCTAAGTGTGGCCAAGGCTAAGTGTCTAAGGTGGCCCATAGTGTGGCTAAGGTGTCAGCGTAATCTGTCAGTTTTCCGTTCCAACTCTGGAGGGATACAATTCCTACAACGTGTACGTACTAAATGACTAAGACCCGGTGCCAGCTGGGGGTTTTTGGGTGTGGTGGTTTTGTTGGTTTTTGTTGTTTTTTGTTTTTTTTTTTTTTTTGGTTTTTTTTTTGTTGGGTTTTTTTTTTGTTTTTTTTTTTTGTTTCTGGTTTTGTTGTCTTTTCTTTTCTTTTATCTTTTCTTTTTTTTCTTTTTTGGTCGTGCTTGTTTTTTTTTTTTTTGTAAGGTGCATGACCCCCGTCTGGAGCGTAGTCACAATAAGGCAGCTCCTGCACCTTGGATCTCACCCTGAGATCAGTCTCTTCTCTTGCTTCCTCATGATAAACCTCCTGCCCTCCTGCCCTCCTGCCTCTGTGACCGCACTACAGATCCTTACATTGGTTCTGATCAACTAGGCCTAGTCCTCACCTTTGCGCAGTGACATCCAGTATAGGGTAGTGAGAGCCCCTCGCAAACTGGATCTGTCGTTGGGTTTGTGACTAGCTCTAGGAACTCTGAGCCACGTAAAGGTCACTCTCCCCTCCCCCCTCCCCTCTCTCCAACCTCCTCTCTTCCTTCTTCCCTTCTCCCTCTTCCCCTCCTCACCTTCAGGCTGTACGCCAAAGCGAGCTGAAGTCCGCAAAGACTGAAATGCCTGATTTTGATGGTGACACCAATGATCTCCCGGGCCGCACGCCCCCTCAATATCACCTGATGGGCCTAAAAACCTATGAAGGTGATGGCAATGCCACGCAATGGCTGACCCGTTTCGCAGAAATTGCACGCGCAGAAGGCCAAAATCAGGATACCTGGCACACCCTCATTGTCCCCTATTTGGAGGGACCTGCGTTGGACGCCTACAGAGGCCTGCCAGACACCAATCGGGGAAAGCTGAGCTATGACGTGATAAGGGCAACCTTAGTAGCAACTTTCGACAGTTCCCCAGAAGTTAACCGACTATCAGTCTGCAAAGGCATCGTCCAGCAGCCCGGGGAAAAAGTCATGGCTTTCCTAGCCAGACTCCGAAAAGTTGTCGAACAGCGTTTCCCAGTCAGCGCAACTTTCCTGGCAGCCACGCAAGAGGTATTGCTAAGGCAATTTTTCCTAGGAGGCCTTCGACATGAACATCGATTTGCGCTGTTGAACAGCGGGGCAGCACCGGAGACAGTGTCCGAATGCGCAGTGGCAGCTAAGAGGAGTGAAGATCTGTTCGGCACCCAACAATCAGTCAGCCAGCTCGGCTTCGTCTTTGGCCAGCAGGACTTAGATGCACAGCCAGAAGAAGGAGCAGAAACCCTTGCGCTAGAGCAAGGGAGGGGCAGAGGAAGAGGCCGATGGTCTCAAAGAGGCCGGGGGCAAAGCAAACCTACCACTGCATCCGTAAACCCTTCAAGGAACCACTCAACTACCCCTGTCTCAGATGCCAAAATCTGCTTCTGGTGTAGAAGAAAGGGTCACATGCCAACCAACTGCTGGGCTTTGAAAGATTTCGTGACAATGGTGAAGGGTGAAACTGATGAACCTTGCTCCGAATTCGTGCCTAGAGTGATTTCATTCACCCCCCAATACCAAGAACGCTCGCAAAGCGTGCGGGGAGGCAGAAGCTCAGCAGGACGGCGCCCATTGCCCAGAGGACAGCAGCAAAGCAGGGGGCAGCGGCCTCAAACCTCCCAACCTAGGGGAGGAGGGAATAAAGTGCGTTTCCAGCGGCAGGTGAGTTTCCTCATGGAAACAGAGCCTGAGCCTGAAGAAGAGGAAGAGGAAGCGGCAGAAGGTGACGCTGTCAATCCTTGGGACTGCCATGAAGAGGAGGACGAAGAGGCTGAGGAATATTTGGAGGAGGCTGATGAGTGAATTCAAGACACTATGAGTAGCGCACATGCAATCTGGCAAAGTAAGCTCTCTGTGTGCGTGTTGACAGCAGGGGGGGGGCAGTTTTGGTTTCGGTGAGTCGAGAGAGAGAAAGAGAGACTCAAACAAATTACCGGTAAAAAAGATGCATTGCACGCTTCAAAAAATAGCCTGCTTTGCGAAAATTATGCTTCAAGCCGTTAGCTAAAGGAGAGCAGAAGTCAAAACAGACGTTTTCTGCAATGCTAGGTGATTCAATGCGAATGCTTGCCAGCACAGTTTGGAAAAATTATTTACATCGGCTGCAAGCCGCCTATCACCTAACTTCCTTCATTAGCGCTAAGTTTTCCTGCCAGAAAAGCAGGAAAACATTTAAAATAAATAATATGGCGCCATTTACGAAGCAAGCGATTAAGATTTTGGTGTTTACATCTACAATGAGTCGTATTAAATAGGACAAAGGAGACCACATGCCCTTTCTAGAGCATGTGCGGTTACGCGTCCTGCAAACCCATACCGCTGATGCTTTACCCCCAACAGAAAGGCCAATTTCGATGCCGCTATTCCAATCTAGGTCAGGAATTAGTCGTGGTAAAAACATTGGTCAAAAGCAAAAAGGCGGTGATGTCAAAGCCGCGGCTGCTGCAAGCACAAGCCCCCCTCAATGAAAAAATTTACCACAAATCCTACCACTAGCCTTCTCGTTGAGGTTTCAAAACCAATCTCAAACCAAAAATGATACCGCCATCCGTTTCGTACATGGAAGATTGTTTGCTAAATACAAGAGAAGATGTTATCACAGTGCCAATTGTTAATCGCAAAACTTACCCCTGCACATTACGTACAGGTACAAAATTGGGATGGGTTGATCAATGGAGCAGCGACCAAATATTCCCTTTGGAATTTTGTAACGAAGAGGAGGAAATAGAAGTTGAGAATGGCCAAGAAGAAAACATTTCATCAACTTCAAAGCAATGTTTATCACTTCAACAAGTCACTATGCCATCTCATAAGGAGCATTTGGCTTTCATCGAAAAAACCGCAAAAATCGGTTCTTTGGCAACACCTCTGTGGAAAAAACAAAAAATAATGAAAATATTAAAAAAATATCACATGTGCATTAGCCAAACTGATTATGACATAGGGGAGGCGTTAAATGCAGAACATTGCATAGAATTGACAGATTATAAACCTTTTGATCGCAGTCGACCAATTCCTCTACCCAGATGACCAGTGGTGGAAAACATGATCGAGTTGTTGCTGAAAATGGGTGCGATCCAGAAATCACACTCACCTTACTCAAGTCCAGAGCTTGTAATAGTACCCAAACCGGATGGAAGCACACGTATGGTACATGATTACCGTCACCTTAACAGTGAAACAGTCAAAGATGTGTATAACCTTCCAAGCACAGATGAAATCTTAAAGTTAGTTGCTGGGATAAAACAGAATTACTGTGCTCTAGACCTAACAGCCAGTTACCACCTAATTATAAAATGCGACCAAGCGACCAAAAAGACATAAGCTTACCGAATGCATCTCGGTCTCTGACGAATATCTTGTTATGCCAATGGGTCTCTCCGCCGCGTCTTCTGAGCTTCCAAAGGGCCATGCACAACGTCATGCAAGGATACCTATGGAGAAGAGGTGGATATACCTTGACGATGTCTCGTCGGTGGACAGGATTTCGAAAACCCTATGAGAAAAACCTAGCCTTCGTGTTTTGAGCGCCTTAAAAAAGCAAGTCTCAAATGCAAATTGAAGAAAATGTGAGTTCCTCAAATCGGAAATAGCCTACCTAGGCCATAACATATCACAAAAAAGGAATCAAAGTGGATACAAAAAAGACAGATTTGATAGATTCGTATCCGCGACCAGGAAGTGCAAAAGCATTACAAAGATTTTTGGGTTTATGCTGTTACTATCATAAGATTCGTTCGCAATTTTGCTGCGATTGCATCACCACTGTATGACCTGCTGATGAAAAATAAGGAATTTTTATGGAAAGATGCACAAGAACGGGCATTCACAAAACTAAAAAACGCTCTAAGCAGCCCTCCAGTGCTCGCTTTCCCAGTTATGGACAAAAAGAAGCCATTCCTGGTGCAAACGGATGCTTCAAGAACTGGCTTAGGCTGCATACTCGCTCAGTGCGACGCTGATGGAAATGAACGAGTAATAGCATATGCAAGCAGATCATTAACAAAGAGCGAGAAAAATTACCCGACAATAAAGCTAGAAGCATTAGCAATATTGTTCGGGTTGCAATGGTTTAAAAACTATATACTAGGCCACCCCAGTATCATAGTTGAATCAGACCATAAACCACTTCAATACGTCCTTTCAGGGTTTAATGATACGCCTATTCTGCAAAGATGGGTGCTAAAAATTTCAAATTTCCAACCATTCTTGCGCTATAAAGCAGGCAAAGATCACGTTAACGCAGATGCCCTTTCGAGAATGTATGAAGAGCTACCTATGCCCTTCCCTGATGTTTCAGAAAAACCACTTAAAGCGGAAAAATCCTCCAGCAGTAATACGAGACATCAAGCAACCCTGAAAAATTCAGTTGTCTTCTCAATAGAAGAAAATAAATATTTCGAGAATTCAATCTCAATCTCCAAAGAGCAGAAAAAAGATGTTTTCTGCAGTGCAATGGTTGGAAACCTTTTAGAGGACACATTGCCTCAGGATTATGAATTAAGCAAAAGGGTGACGTGCTCAGCACACTTATATGCCACAGACGAGCAAGATCTCTTATATTTCTTAGGGGAGGATGGAGCCATGCTACTTTTTGTCCCGCGCGCTTGTGTCCCACAAGTGCTTCACTGCTTTCATGCCATCAAGTTTGCTGGGCATTTTGCATTCAAACAAACGTACGGCACCATTAAAAGCTGTTTCTACTGGCCGAACATGGTCAAAAATATAAGAGAGTTCTGCATAGCTTGTTTGGTCTGCCCACAGTTTAATGCTATGAGCCCAGGAGCCAGAGAGCCGCTAATGCCCATCAAGGCATCAAGACCTTTTGAAATTGTAGCCAGTGACATGATGGGACCCATGACTAAGTCTAAGGTTACTCCTATATCATGGTCTGCTGTGATTATTTCACTTCTTACAGCATAGCGATACCGCTGGTAAACATTAAGGCAGAATCAACAGCAAGAGCGTTCTTGAAGCACGTAGTCCTGAAATTCGGCAGAGTTAGAAGATGGCTTAGCGACCAAGGCACCAATTTCTGCGCCCATTTGGTGAAGATCCTATCCCAAGAAATGGGCATGGCTAAAATAGAAATGACGCCATACCATCCCCAAGGAGATGGAAAATGCAAGCGGTACAATTGCACCTCGATCTCCATTTTAGCAAAGTTCTGTCATGAGAGGCCGTCTACCTGGTCTCAGCATTTACCTTATGCCGTTTTGCCCATAATGTTGCATACAGCAAAAGGACAGGCGATATGTCTTTCCATGCCCTGTTCAGTTTTGATTGCAAGTTCCCCTTACCCAAGGGATTGCAACCGACCTTGGAAGGACTGCCAGTGAGACAACCAGAGTTCACAACCGAGGCTGTAGCCAATCTAAAAAAGATGTGGGACAATATGCGCCAGCATTCCAAGGCAGCGCAATTGAGGCAAAAAGATCAATATGACAAGAAGGCAAAAGTCAGACCATTCAAAGTCGGGAATTTGGTCTGGGCCAGAAAACATATCCACGAAAAGTTCGACCTTAGATTCACCGGACTTTGGCAAATTGCTAGTTTGAAACGGCCCAACGCCGTTATTCACCCCCTAGAATTCCCAGACCTCATCAAGACGGTGCACATAGATCATTTGAAGCCTGCACACGTTATGCCTCCAGACCTGTATTTCGATTCCATAGACGCATATACGGAAGCTGCTGCCCATGTTCTTCCTGCTCCTGTACCCCCTCTCCCTGCTCCTACCCCTCAGGGTCCCCCTTCTGCTACCAGGGGCAGAACTGCCGCATGGTAGAGCAGCCTGCGACGCCCTCCACCATAGCCGGAACACC
>JASANA010012647.1:0-73723 GCA_030248095.1 Ptycholaimellus sp. GST1_10 | reverse complement strand
TGCGCATGACATTTGGGAAAGCCTTGAGGCGGGAACTGGGCCTTTTGAGGTTTAATCCGGGCCAAGATGAAGCTGGAACTGGAAAGGCGGGAAAAGGTGAAGTAAATCAGGCCTCCTCTTTCGCCTGCGGAACAGCCTCGTCAATCAACCAGGCTCAATGGCCGATCTGCCTTGTCTGACGCCAACCTCTGCGCATGACATTTGGGAAAGCCTTGAGGCGGGAACTGGGCCTTTTGAGGTTTAATCCGGGCCAAGATGAAGCTGGAACTGGAAAGGCGGGAAAGGTGAAGTAAATCAGGCCTCCTCTTTCGCCTGCGGAACAGCCTCGTCAATCAACCAGGCTCAATGGCCGCTCTGCCTTGTCTGACGCCAACCTCTGCGCATGACATTTGGGAAAGCCTTGAGGCGGGAACTGGGCCTTTTGAGGTTTAATCCGGGCCAAGATGAAGCTGGAACTGGAAAGGCGGGAAAGGTGAAGTAAATCAGGCCTCCTCTTTCGCCTGCGGAACAGCCTCGTCAATCAACCAGGCTCAATGGCCGCTCTGCCTTGTCTGACGCCAACCTCTGCGCATGACATTTGGGAAAGCCTTGAGGCGGGAACTGGGCCTTTTGAGGTTTAATCCGGGCCAAGATGAAGCTGGAACTGGAAAGGCGGGAAAGGTGAAGTAAATCAGGCCTCCTCTTTCGCCTGCGGAACAGCCTCGTCAATCAACCAGGCTCAATGGCCGCTCTGCCTTGTCTGACGCCAACCTCTGCGCATGACATTTGGGAAAGCCTTGAGGCGGGAACTGGGCCTTTTGAGGTTTAATCCGGGCCAAGATGAAGCTGGAACTGGAAAGGCGGGAAAGGTGAAGTAAATCAGGCCTCCTCTTTCGCCTGCGGAACAGCCTCGTCAATCAACCAGGCTCAATGGCCGCTCTGCCTTGTCTGACGCCAACCTCTGCGCATGACATTTGGGAAAGCCTTGAGGCGGGAACTGGGCCTTTTGAGGTTTAATCCGGGCCAAGATGAAGCTGGAACTGGAAAGGCGGGAAAGGTGAAGTAAATCAGGCCTCCTCTTTCGCCTGCGGAACAGCCTCGTCAATCAACCAGGCTCAATGGCCGCTCTGCCTTGTCTGACGCCAACCTCTGCGCATGACATTTGGGAAAGCCTTGAGGCGGGAACTGGGCCTTTTGAGGTTTAATCCGGGCCAAGATGAAGCTGGAACTGGAAAGGCGGGAAAGGTGAAGTAAATCAGGCCTCCTCTTTCGCCTGCGGAACAGCCTCGTCAATCAACCAGGCTCAATGGCCGCTCTGCCTTGTCTGACGCCAACCTCTGCGCATGACATTTGGGAAAGCCTTGAGGCGGGAACTGGGCCTTTTGAGGTTTAATCCGGGCCAAGATGAAGCTGGAACTGGAAAGGCGGGAAAGGTGAAGTAAATCAGGCCTCCTCTTTCGCCTGCGGAACAGCCTCGTCAATCAACCAGGCTCAATGGCCGCTCTGCCTTGTCTGACGCCAACCTCTGCGCATGACATTTGGGAAAGCCTTGAGGCGGGAACTGGGCCTTTTGAGGTTTAATCCGGGCCAAGATGAAGCTGGAACTGGAAAGGCGGGAAAGGTGAAGTAAATCAGGCCTCCTCTTTCGCCTGCGGAACAGCCTCGTCAATCAACCAGGCTCAATGGCCGCTCTGCCTTGTCTGACGCCAACCTCTGCGCATGACATTTGGGAAAGCCTTGAGGCGGGAACTGGGCCTTTTGAGGTTTAATCCGGGCCAAGATGAAGCTGGAACTGGAAAGGCGGGAAAGGTGAAGTAAATCAGGCCTCCTCTTTCGCCTGCGGAACAGCCTCGTCAATCAACCAGGCTCAATGGCCGCTCTGCCTTGTCTGACGCCAACCTCTGCGCATGACATTTGGGAAAGCCTTGAGGCGGGAACTGGGCCTTTTGAGGTTTAATCCGGGCCAAGATGAAGCTGGAACTGGAAAGGCGGGAAAGGTGAAGTAAATCAGGCCTCCTCTTTCGCCTGCGGAACAGCCTCGTCAATCAACCAGGCTCAATGGCCGCTCTGCCTTGTCTGACGCCAACCTCTGCGCATGACATTTGGGAAAGCCTTGAGGCGGGAACTGGGCCTTTTGAGGTTTAATCCGGGCCAAGATGAAGCTGGAACTGGAAAGGCGGGAAAGGTGAAGTAAATCAGGCCTCCTCTTTCGCCTGCGGAACAGCCTCGTCAATCAACCAGGCTCAATGGCCGCTCTGCCTTGTCTGACGCCAACCTCTGCGCATGACATTTGGGAAAGCCTTGAGGCGGGAACTGGGCCTTTTGAGGTTTAATCCGGGCCAAGATGAAGCTGGAACTGGAAAGGCGGGAAAGGTGAAGTAAATCAGGCCTCCTCTTTCGCCTGCGGAACAGCCTCGTCAATCAACCAGGCTCAATGGCCGCTCTGCCTTGTCTGACGCCAACCTCTGCGCATGACATTTGGGAAAGCCTTGAGGCGGGAACTGGGCCTTTTGAGGTTTAATCCGGGCCAAGATGAAGCTGGAACTGGAAAGGCGGGAAAGGTGAAGTAAATCAGGCCTCCTCTTTCGCCTGCGGAACAGCCTCGTCAATCAACCAGGCTCAATGGCCCCTCTGCCTTGTCTGACGCCAACCTCTGCGCATGACATTTGGGAAAGCCTTGAGGCGGGAACTGGGCCTTTTGAGGTTTTATCCGGGCCAAGATGAAGCTGGAACTGGAAAGGCGGGAAAGGTGAAGTAAATCAGGCCTCCTCTTTCGCCTGCGGAACAGCCTCGTCAATCAACCAGGCTCAATGGCCGCTCTGCCTTGTCTGACGCCAACCTCTGCGCATGACATTTGGGAAAGCCTTGAGGCGGGAACTGGGCCTTTTGAGGTTTAATCCGGGCCAAGATGAAGCTGGAACTGGAAAGGCGGGAAAGGTGAAGTAAATCAGGCCTCCTCTTTTGCCTGCGGAACAGCCTCGTCAATCAACCAGGCTCAATGGCCGCTCTGCCTTGTCTGACGCCAACCTCTGCGCATGACATTTGGGAAAGCCTTGAGGCGGGAACTGGGCCTTTTGAGGTTTTATCCGGGCCAAGATGAAGCTGGAACTGGAAAGGCGGGAAAGGTGAAGTAAATCAGGCCTCCTCTTTCGCCTGCGGAACAGCCTCGTCAATCAACCAGGCTCAATGGCCGCTCTGCCTTGTCTGACGCCAACCTCTGCGCATGACATTTGGGAAAGCCTTGAGGCGGGAACTGGGCCTTTTGAGGTTTAATCCGGGCCAAGATGAAGCTGGAACTGGAAAGGCGGGAAAGGTGAAGTAAATCAGGCCTCCTCTTTCGCCTGCGGAACAGCCTCGTCAATCAACCAGGCTCAATGGCCGCTCTGCCTTGTCTGACGCCATGCTCTGCGCATGACATTTGGGAAAGCCTTGAGGCGGGAACTGGGCCTTTTGAGGTTTAATCCGGGCCAAGATGAAGCTGGAACTGGAAAGGCGGGAAAGGTGAAGTAAATCAGGCCTCCTCTTTCGCCTGCGGAACAGCCTCGTCAATCAACCAGGCTCAATGGCCGCTCTGCCTTGTCTGACGCCAACCTCTGCGCATGACATTTGGGAAAGCCTTGAGGCGGGAACTGGGCCTTTTGAGGTTTAATCCGGGCCAAGATGAAGCTGGAACTGGAAAGGCGGGAAAGGTGAAGTAAATCAGGCCTCCTCTTTCGCCTGCGGAACAGCCTCGTCAATCAACCAGGCTCAATGGCCGCTCTGCCTTGTCTGACGCCAACCTCTGCGCATGACATTTGGGAAAGCCTTGAGGCGGGAACTGGGCCTTTTGAGGTTTAATCCGGGCCAAGATGAAGCTGGAACTGGAAAGGCGGGAAAGGTGAAGTAAATCAGGCCTCCTCTTTCGCCTGCGGAACAGCCTCGTCAATCAACCAGGCTCAATGGCCGCTCTGCCTTGTCTGACGCCAACCTCTGCGCATGACATTTGGGAAAGCCTTGAGGCGGGAACTGGGCCTTTTGAGGTTTAATCCGGGCCAAGATGAAGCTGGAACTGGAAAGGCGGGAAAGGTGAAGTAAATCAGGCCTCCTCTTTCGCCTGCGGAACAGCCTCGTCAATCAACCAGGCTCAATGGCCGCTCTGCCTTGTCTGACGCCAACCTCTGCGCATGACATTTGGGAAAGCCTTGAGGCGGGAACTGGGCCTTTTGAGGTTTAATCCGGGCCAAGATGAAGCTGGAACTGGAAAGGCGGGAAAGGTGAAGTAAATCAGGCCTCCTCTTTCGCCTGCGGAACAGCCTCGTCAATCAACCAGGCTCAATGGCCGCTCTGCCTTGTCTGACGCCAACCTCTGCGCATGACATTTGGGAAAGCCTTGAGGCGGGAACTGGGCCTTTTGAGGTTTAATCCGGGCCAAGATGAAGCTGGAACTGGAAAGGCGGGAAAGGTGAAGTAAATCAGGCCTCCTCTTTTGCCTGCGGAACAGCCTCGTCAATCAACCAGGCTCAATGGCCGCTCTGCCTTGTCTGACGCCAACCTCTGCGCATGACATTTGGGAAAGCCTTGAGGCGGGAACTGGGCCTTTTGAGGTTTAATCCGGGCCAAGATGAAGCTGGAACTGGAAAGGCGGGAAAGGTGAAGTAAATCAGGCCTCCTCTTTCGCCTGCGGAACAGCCTCGTCAATCAACCAGGCTCAATGGCCGCTCTGCCTTGTCTGACGCCAACCTCTGCGCATGACATTTGGGAAAGCCTTGAGGCGGGAACTGGGCCTTTTGAGGTTTAATCCGGGCCAAGATGAAGCTGGAACTGGAAAGGCGGGAAAGGTGAAGTAAATCAGGCCTCCTCTTTCGCCTGCGGAACAGCCTCGTCAATCAACCAGGCTCAATGGCCGCTCTGCCTTGTCTGACGCCAACCTCTGCGCATGACATTTGGGAAAGCCTTGAGGCGGGAACTGGGCCTTTTGAGGTTTAATCCGGGCCAAGATGAAGCTGGAACTGGAAAGGCGGGAAAGGTGAAGTAAATCAGGCCTCCTCTTTCGCCTGCGGAACAGCCTCGTCAATCAACCAGGCTCAATGGCCGCTCTGCCTTGTCTGACGGCAACCTCTGCGCATGACATTTGGGAAAGCCTTGAGGCGGGAACTGGGCCTTTTGAGGTTTAATCCGGGCCAAGATGAAGCTGGAACTGGAAAGGCGGGAAAGGTGAAGTAAATCAGGCCTCCTCTTTCGCCTGCGGAACAGCCTCGTCAATCAACCAGGCTCAATGGCCGCTCTGCCTTGTCTGACGCCAACCTCTGCGCATGACATTTGGGAAAGCCTTGAGGCGGGAACTGGGCCTTTTGAGGTTTAATCCGGGCCAAGATGAAGCTGGAACTGGAAAGGCGGGAAAGGTGAAGTAAATCAGGCCTCCTCTTTCGCCTGCGGAACAGCCTCGTCAATCAACCAGGCTCAATGGCCGCTCTGCCTTGTCTGACGCCAACCTCTGCGCATGACATTTGGGAAAGCCTTGAGGCGGGAACTGGGCCTTTTGAGGTTTAATCCGGGCCAAGATGAAGCTGGAACTGGAAAGGCGGGAAAGGTGAAGTAAATCAGGCCTCCTCTTTCGCCTGCGGAACAGCCTCGTCAATCAACCAGGCTCAATGGCCGCTCTGCCTTGTCTGACGCCAACCTCTGCGCATGACATTTGGGAAAGCCTTGAGGCGGGAACTGGGCCTTTTGAGGTTTAATCCGGGCCAAGATGAAGCTGGAACTGGAAAGGCGGGAAAGGTGAAGTAAATCAGGCCTCCTCTTTCGCCTGCGGAACAGCCTCGTCAATCAACCAGGCTCAATGGCCGCTCTGCCTTGTCTGACGCCAACCTCTGCGACTGACATTTGGGAAAGCCTTGAGGCGGGAACTGGGCCTTTTGAGGTTTAATCCGGGCCAAGATGAAGCTGGAACTGGAAAGGCGGGAAAGGTGAAGTAAATCAGGCCTCCTCTTTCGCCTGCGGAACAGCCTCGTCAATCAACCAGGCTCAATGGCCGCTCTGCCTTGTCTGACGCCAACCTCTGCGCATGACATTTGGGAAAGCCTTGAGGCGGGAACTGGGCCTTTTGAGGTTTAATCCGGGCCAAGATGAAGCTGGAACTGGAAAGGCGGGAAAGGTGAAGTAAATCAGGCCTCCTCTTTCGCCTGCGGAACAGCCTCGTCAATCAACCAGGCTCAATGGCCGCTCTGCCTTGTCTGACGCCAACCTCTGCGCATGACATTTGGGAAAGCCTTGAGGCGGGAACTGGGCCTTTTGAGGTTTAATCCGGGCCAAGATGAAGCTGGAACTGGAAAGGCGGGAAAGGTGAAGTAAATCAGGCCTCCTCTTTCGCCTGCGGAACAGCCTCGTCAATCAACCAGGCTCAATGGCCGCTCTGCCTTGTCTGACGCCAACCTCTGCGCATGACATTTGGGAAAGCCTTGAGGCGGGAACTGGGCCTTTTGAGGTTTAATCCGGGCCAAGATGAAGCTGGAACTGGAAAGGCGGGAAAGGTGAAGTAAATCAGGCCTCCTCTTTCGCCTGCGGAACAGCCTCGTCAATCAACCAGGCTCAATGGCCGCTCTGCCTTGTCTGACGCCAACCTCTGCGCATGACATTTGGGAAAGCCTTGAGGCGGGAACTGGGCCTTTTGAGGTTTAATCCGGGCCAAGATGAAGCTGGAACTGGAAAGGCGGGAAAGGTGAAGTAAATCAGGCCTCCTCTTTCGCCTGCGGAACAGCCTCGTCAATCAACCAGGCTCAATGGCCGCTCTGCCTTGTCTGACGCCAACCTCTGCGCATGACATTTGGGAAAGCCTTGAGGCGGGAACTGGGCCTTTTGAGGTTTAATCCGGGCCAAGATGAAGCTGGAACTGGAAAGGCGGGAAAGGTGAAGTAAATCAGGCCTCCTCTTTCGCCTGCGGAACAGCCTCGTCAATCAACCAGGCTCAATGGCCGCTCTGCCTTGTCTGACGCCAACCTCTGCGCATGACATTTGGGAAAGCCTTGAGGCGGGAACTGGGCCTTTTGAGGTTTAATCCGGGCCAAGATGAAGCTGGAACTGGAAAGGCGGGAAAGGTGAAGTAAATCAGGCCTCCTCTTTCGCCTGCGGAACAGCCTCGTCAATCAACCAGGCTCAATGGCCGCTCTGCCTTGTCTGATGCCAACCTCTGCGCATGACATTTGGGAAAGCCTTGAGGCGGGAACTGGGCCTTTTGAGGTTTAATCCGGGCCAAGATGAAGCTGGAACTGGAAAGGCGGGAAAGGTGAAGTAAATCAGGCCTCCTCTTTCGCCTGCGGAACAGCCTCGTCAATCAACCAGGCTCAATGGCCGCTCTGCCTTGTCTGACGCCAACCTCTGCGCATGACATTTGGGAAAGCCTTGAGGCGGGAACTGGGCCTTTTGAGGTTTAATCCGGGCCAAGATGAAGCTGGAACTGGAAAGGCGGGAAAGGTGAAGTAAATCAGGCCTCCTCTTTCGCCTGCGGAACAGCCTCGTCAATCAACCAGGCTCAATGGCCGCTCTGCCTTGTCTGACGCCAACCTCTGCGCAATGATGGGCACTTGACCTGGCCATGAGTGTCCGTCTATAAAAAATACCGTAAATGCCCTTGCCGGAAAAAATAAGTTATACGCCTATATAAACGGCTATTGCTATATATTTTTACGTTTAGTCGGTTTCCGGTATTTTCCTTGAAATAACGCCTATTTTTTTGACGTTTTTCCGGTATTTTATTTCTACCGTCTAACATGTTACGGCTATTTACGGCTATTTCCAAATTGACTTCTCTTCTGGCTGTGATTCTGATCTTCTTTTGACCCCTCAACGATTTCTCGGAAGCTTGAAGACTAAACAAAGGTGACCAGCACTCAAAGAAGGTTCAAATAAGAAGCTTACTACCCAGATGCCTAATGTTTCAATGGCCTCCCCCCGTCCCTATGTTATTACACAAGAAGTTTACTACCCAGATGCCTAATGTTTCAATGGCCTCCCTCCGTCCCTATGTTATTACATAAGAAGCTTACTACCCAGATGCCTAATGTTTCAATGGCCTCCCTCCGTCCCTATGTTATTACATAAGAAGTTTACTACCCAGATGCCTAATGTTTCAATGGCCTCCCTCCGTCCCTATGTTATTACATAAGAAGCTTACTACCCAGATGCTTTATGTTTCAAAAACCTCCTCGCGTCCCTATGTTAAAACATAAAGAGCTTACTACCCAGATGCTTAATGTTTCAAAGGCCTCCCCGCATCTCCCTATATTATAACATAGGGAGGGGGGTATAGTCCCTGAGCTTCAACATAGGGACGAGGGAGGCTCCATATGCTTCAACATAGGGACAGGGGAGGCTCCTTATGTTATAACATAGGCAGGGGGGAGGCTCTCTATGCTTCAACATAGTGATGGGGGAGGCTTCCTATGCTTCAACATAGGGACGGGGGAGGCTCTCTATGCTTCAACATAGTGATGGGGGAGGCTTCCTATGCTTCAACATAGGGACGGGGGAGGCTCCTTATGTCATAACATAGGGAGGGGGAGGCTTCCTATGCTTCAACATAGGGATGGGGGAGGCTCCATATGCTTCAACATAGGGAGGGGGGCTACCTAGTCTCTAAGCTTCAACATAGGGACGGCGGAGGCTCCATATGCTTCAACATAGGGACGGGGGAGGCTTCCTATGCTTCAACAGAGGGACGGGGGAGTCTTCCTATGCTTCAACATAGGGACAGGGGAGGCTCCCTATGTTATAACATAGGGAGGGGGAGGCTTCCTATGCTTCAACATAGGGATGGGGGAGGCTCCATATGCTTCAACATAGGGAGGGGGGCTACCTAGTCTCTAAGCTTCAACATAGGGACGGCGGAGGCTCCATATGCTTCAACATAGGGACGGGGGAGGCTTCCTATGCTTCAACAGAGGGACGGGGGAGTCTTCCTATGCTTCAACATAGGGACAGGGGAGGCTCCCTATGTTATAACATAGGGAGGGGGAGGCTTCCTATGCTTCAACATAGGGACGGGGGAAGCTCCTTATGTTATAACATAGGGAGGGGGAGGCTTCCTATGCTTCAACATAGGGATGGGGGAAGCTCCTTATGTTATAACATAGGGAGGGGGAGGCTTCCTATGCTTCAACATAGGGACGGGGGAGGCTCCATATGCTTCAACATAGGGAGGGGGGCTACCTAGTCTCTAAGCTTCAACATAGGGACGGCGGAGGCTCCATATGCTTCAACATAGGGACGGGGGAGGCTTCCTATGCTTCAACAGAGGGACGGGGGAGTCTTCCTATGCTTCAACATAGGGACAGGGGAGGCTCCCTATGTTATAACATAGGGAGGGGGAGGCTTCCTATGCTTCAACATAGGGACGGGGGAAGCTCCTTATGTTATAACATAGGGAGGGGGAGGCTTCCTATGCTTCAACATAGGGATGGGGGAAGCTCCTTATGTTATAACATAGGGAGGGGGAGGCTTCCTATGCTTCAACATAGGGACGGGGGAGGCTCCATATGCTTCAACATAGGGAGGGGGGCTACCTAGTCTCTAAGCTTCAACATAGGGACGGCGAGGCTCCATATGCTTCAACATAGGGACGGGGGAGGCTTCCTATGCTTCAACAGAGGGACGGGGGAGGCTTCCTATGCTTCAACATAGGGACAAGGGAGGCTCCCTATGTTATAATATAGGAAGGGTGGCTGCTCTCTATGTTATAACATAGGGAGGGGGGCTCCCTTTGCTTCAACATAGGCTCTCTATGCTATAACATTGAGAAAAATGAAGCTCCAAAGAGGCTAAAGGAAGACTCTGAAGGCCCAAAAGGGGCCCAAAAAGGGATAAAAGATGTCTCTGAGAATCAAGGTTGCCTAAAGGCTTCCTTTTCGGAGCGTTCTGATGCACAGAATGGCCCAAAGTTTGCCTCGTACCGCCTAAAAATAAAATTCTCAATCTCTGACCGTTTAAAAATAAAAATTTTTAAGAGCTCCCGCTTATTTTTAAACGGGAGCCGTAAATGAAATAGGCGTTATATTCGGCTTTTTTGACCCCTTGCCGGAAATCGATTAAAAATAACGTAAACAAAAAAAAGTGAAATATACGGCTATACGTCTATATACAACCGCTTATATATATAGGGGGGGGGGGGGGGGGGGGGGTGAGCTTGTGCCTGGTGGAAGGGGTTGCAGGCGAGGAAGTCGGGGGTGTACTCCATCTCTCGTGCTGCCAGCTTTGACGCCGCAAGAATGGGAAGAGAGGAAGGCGGAATAGAATGAGTGACGTTGAATGGGCGCATTTGAGCTTGTGCCTGGTGGAAGGGGTTGCAGGCGAGGAAGTCGGGGGTGTACTCCATCTCTCGCTGCTGCCAGCTTTGACGCCGCAAGAATGGGAAGAGAGGAAGGCGGAATAGAATGAGTGACGTTGAATGGGCGCATTTGAGCTTGTGCCTGGTGGAAGGGGTTGCAGGCGAGGAAGTCGGGGGTGTACTCCATCTCTCGCTGCTGCCAGCTTTGACGCCGCAAGAATGGGAAGAGAGGAAGGCGGAATAGAATGAGTGACGTTGAATGGGCGCATTTGAGCTTGTGCCTGGTGGAAGGGGTTGCAGGCGAGGAAGTCGGGGGTGTACTCCATCTCTCGCTGCTGCCAGCTTTGACGCCGCAAGAATGGGAAGAGAGGAAGGCGGAATAGAATGAGTGACGTTGAATGGGCGCATTTGAGCTTGTGCCTGGTGGAAGGGGTTGCAGGCGAGGAAGTCGGGGGTGTACTCCATCTCTCGCTGCTGCCAGCTTTGACGCCGCAAGAATGGGAAGAGAGGAAGGCGGAATAGAATGAGTGACGTTGAATGGGCGCATTTGAGCTTGTGCCTGGTGGAAGGGGTTGCAGGCGAGGAAGTCGGGGGTGTACTCCATCTCTCGCTGCTGCCAGCTTTGACGCCGCAAGAATGGGAAGAGAGGAAGGCGGAATAGAATGAGTGACGTTGAATGGGCGCATTTGAGCTTGTGCCTGGTGGAAGGGGTTGCAGGCGAGGAAGTCGGGGGTGTACTCCATCTCTCGCTGCTGCCAGCTTTGACGCCGCAAGAATGGGAAGAGAGGAAGGCGGAATAGAATGAGTGACGTTGAATGGGCGCATTTGAGCTTGTGCCTGGTGGAAGGGGTTGCAGGCGAGGAAGTCGGGGGTGTACTCCATCTCTCGCTGCTGCCAGCTTTGACGCCGCAAGAATGGGAAGAGAGGAAGGCGGAATAGAATGAGTGACGTTGAATGGGCGCATTTGAGCTTGTGCCTGGTGGAAGGGGTTGCAGGCGAGGAAGTCGGGGGTGTACTCCATCTCTCGCTGCTGCCAGCTTTGACGCCGCAAGAATGGGAAGAGAGGAAGGCGGAATAGAATGAGTGACGTTGAATGGGCGCATTTGAGCTTGTGCCTGGTGGAAGGGGTTGCAGGCGAGGAAGTCGGGGGTGTACTCCATCTCTCGCTGCTGCCAGCTTTGACGCCGCAAGAATGGGAAGAGAGGAAGGCGGAATAGAATGAGTGACGTTGAATGGGCGCATTTGAGCTTGTGCCTGGTGGAAGGGGTTGCAGGCGAGGAAGTCGGGGGTGTACTCCATCTCTCGCTGCTGCCAGCTTTGACGCCGCAAGAATGGGAAGAGAGGAAGGCGGAATAGAATGAGTGACGTTGAATGGGCGCATTTGAGCTTGTGCCTGGTGGAAGGGGTTGCAGGCGAGGAAGTCGGGGGTGTACTCCATCTCTCGCTGCTGCCAGCTTTGACGCCGCAAGAATGGGAAGAGAGGAAGGCGGAATAGAATGAGTGACGTTGAATGGGCGCATTTGAGCTTGTGCCTGGTGGAAGGGGTTGCAGGCGAGGAAGTCGGGGGTGTACTCCATCTCTCGCTGCTGCCAGCTTTGACGCCGCAAGAATGGGAAGAGAGGAAGGCGGAATAGAATGAGTGACGTTGAATGGGCGCATTTGAGCCTGTGCCTGGTGGAAGGGGTTGCAGGCGAGGAAGTCAGGGGTGTACTCCATCTCTCGCTGCTGCCAGCTTTGACGCCGCAAGAATGGGAAGAGAGGAAGGCGGAATAGAATGAGTGACGTTGAATGGGCGCATCTGAGCCTGTGCCTGGTGGAAGGGGCTGCAGGCGAGGAAGTCGGGGTGTACTCCATCTCTCGCTGCTGCCAGCTTTGACGCCGCAAGAATGGGAAGAGAGGAAGGCGGAATAGAATGAGTGACGTTGAATGGGCGCATCTGAGCCTGTGCCTGGTGGAAGGGGCTGCAGGCGAGGAAGTCGGGGGTGTACTCCATCTCTCGCTGCTGCCAGCTTTGACGCCGCAAGAATGGGAAGAGAGGAAGGCGGAATAGAATGAGTGACGTTGAATGGGCGCATCTGAGCCTGTGCCTGGTGGAAGGGGCTGCAGGCGAGGAAGTCGGGGGTGTACTCCATCTCTCGCTGCTGCCAGCTTTGACGCCGCAAGAATGGGAAGAGAGGAAGGCGGAATAGAATGAGTGACGTTGAATGGGCGCATCTGAGCCTGTGCCTGGTGGAAGGGGCTGCAGGCGAGGAAGTCGGGGGTGTACTCCATCTCTCGCTGCTGCCAGCTTTGACGCCGCAAGAATGGGAAGAGAGGAAGGCGGAATAGAATGAGTGACGTTGAATGGGCGCATCTGAGCCTGTGCCTGGTGGAAGGGGCTGCAGGCGAGGAAGTCGGGGTGTACTCCATCTCTCGCTGCTGCCAGCTTTGACGCCGCAAGAATGGGAAGAGAGGAAGGCGGAATAGAATGAGTGACGTTGAATGGGCGCATCTGAGCCTGTGCCTGGTGGAAGGGGCTGCAGGCGAGGAAGTCGGGGTGTACTCCATCTCTCGCTGCTGCCAGCTTTGACGCCGCAAGAATGGGAAGAGAGGAAGGCGGAATAGAATGAGTGATGTTGAATGGGCGCATCTGAGCCTGTGCCTGGTGGAAGGGGCTGCAGGCGAGGAAGTCGGGGGTGTACTCCATCTCTCGCTGCTGCCAGCTTTGACGCCGCAAGAATGGGAAGAGAGGAAGGCGGAATAGAATGAGTGACGTTGAATGGGCGCATTTGAGCCTGTGACTGGTGGAAGGGGTTGCAGGCGAGGAAGTCAGGGGTGTACTCCATCTCTCGCTGCTGCCAGCTTTGACGCCGCAAGAATGGGAAGAGAGGAAGGCGGAATAGAATGAGTGACGTTGAATGGGCGCATTTGAGCCTGTGCCTGGTGGAAGGGGCTGCAGGCGAGGAAGTCGGGGGTGTACTCCATCTCTCGCTGCTGCCAGCTTTGACGCCGCAAGAATGGGAAGAGAGGAAGGCGGAATAGAATGAGTGACGTTGAATGGGCGCATTTGAGCCTGTGCCTGGTGGAAGGGGTTGCAGGCGAGGAAGTCGGGGGTGTACTCCATCTCTCGCTGCTGCCAGCTTTGACGCCGCAAGAATGGGAAGAGAGGAAGGCGGAATAGAATGAGTGACGTTGAATGGGCGCATCTGAGCCTGTGCCTGGTGGAAGGGGTTGCAGGCGAGGAAGTCGGGGGTGTACTCCATCTCTCGCTGCTGCCAGCTTTGACGCCGCAAGAATGGGAAGAGAGGAAGGCGGAATAGAATGAGTGACGTTGAATGGGCGCATTTGAGCCTGTGCCTGGTGGAAGGGGCTGCAGGCGAGGAAGTCAGGGGGTGTACTCCATCTCTCGCTGCTGCCAGCTTTGACGCCGCAAGAATGGGAAGAGAGGAAGGCGGAATAGAATGAGTGACGTTGCATGGGCGCATTTGAGCTTGTGCATTGTGGAAGGGGTTGCAGGCGAGGAAGTCGGGGGTGTACTCCATCTCTCGCTGCTGCCAGCTTTGACGCCGCAAGAATGGGAAGAGAGGAAGGCGGAGTGGAATGAGTGACGTTGAATGGGCGCATTTGAGCCTGTGCCTGGTGGAAGGGGTTGCAGGCGAGGAAGTCAGGGGTGTACTCCATCTCTCGCTGCTGCCAGCTTTGACGCCGCAAGAATGGGAAGAGAGGAAGGCAGACTAGGATCACTGAGGTGGAATGGGCGCAGTTGAGCCTGAGACTGGTGGAAGGGGTTGCAGGCGAGGACGTCAGGGGTGTACTCCATCTCTCGCTGCTGCCAGCTTTGACGCCGCAAGAATGGGAAGAGAGGAAGGCGGAATAGAATGAGAGGTGACGTTGAATGGGCGCATTTGAGCCTGTGCCTGGGGGAAGGGGCTGCAGGCCAGAGAAGTCAGGGGGGTACTCCATCTCTCGCTGCTGCCAGCTTTGACGCCGCAAGAATGGGAAGAGAGGAAGGCGGAATAGAATGAGTGACGTTGAATGGGCGCATTTGAGCCTGTGCCTGGTGGAAGGGGTTGCAGGCGAGAAAGTCAGGGGTGTACTCCATCTCTCGCTGCTGCCAGCTTTGACGCCGCAAGAATGGGAAGAGAGGAAGGCGGAATAGAATGAGTGACGTTGAATGGGCGCATTTGAGCCTGTGCCTGGTGGAAGGGGTTGCAGGCGAGGAAGTCAGGGGTGTACTCCATCTCTCGCTGCTGCCAGCTTTGACGCCGCAAGAATGGGAAGAGAGGAAGGCGGAATAGAATGAGTGACGTTGAATGGGCGCATTTGAGCCTGTGCCTGGTGGAAGGGGTTGCAGGCGAGGAAGTCAGGGGTGTACTCCATCTCTCGCTGCTGCCAGCTTTGACGCCGCAAGAATGGGAAGAGAGGAAGGCGGAATAGAATGAGTGACGTTGAATGGGCACATTTGAGCCTGTGCCTGGTGGAAGGGGTTGCAGGCGAGGAAGTCAGGGGTGTACTCCATCTCTCGCTGCTGCCAGCTTTGACGCCGCAAGAATGGGAAGAGAGGAAGGCGGAATAGAATGAGTGACGTTGAATGGGCGCATTTGAGCCTGTGCCTGGTGGAAGGGGTTGCAGGCGAGGAAGTCAGGGGTGTACTCCATCTCTCGCTGCTGCCAGCTTTGACGCCGCAAGAATGGGAAGAGAGGAAGGCGGAATAGAATGAGTGACGTTGAATGGGCGCATTTGAGCCTGTGCCTGGTGGAAGGGGTTGCAGTTTTCTCTGCTGGCTTTGAGCGCAGTGGGGAGAGGGGGGTATCTACGTTGTCTGATGTGTGGTGGAGGGTTGGCGAGGAAGTCAGGGGTGTACTCCATCTCTCGCTGCTGCCAGCTTTGACGCCGCAAGAATGGGAAGAGAGGAAGGCGGAATAGAATGAGTGACGTTGAATGGGCGCATTTGAGCCTGTGCCTGGTGGAAGGGGTTGCAGGCGAGGAAGTCAGGGGTGTACTCCATCTCTCGCTGCTGCCAGCTTTGACGCCGCAAGAATGGGAAGAGAGGAAGGCGGAATAGAATGAGTGACGTTGAATGGGCGCATTTGAGCCTGTGCCTGGTGGAAGGGGTTGCAGGCGAGGAAGTCAGGGGTGTACTCCATCTCTCGCTGCTGCCAGCTTTGACGCCGCAAGAATGGGAAGAGAGGAAGGCGGAATAGAATGAGTGACGTTGAATGGGCGCATTTGAGCCTGTGCCTGGTGGAAGGGGTTGCAGGCGAGGAAGTCAGGGGTGTACTCCATCTCTCGCTGCTGCCAGCTTTGACGCCGCAAGAATGGGAAGAGAGGAAGGCGGAATAGAATGAGTGACGTTGAATGGGCGCATTTGAGCCTGTGCCTGGTGGAAGGGGTTGCAGGCGAGGAAGTCAGGGGTGTACTCCATCTCTCGCTGCTGCCAGCTTTGACGCCGCAAGAATGGGAAGAGAGGAAGGCGGAATAGAATGAGTGACGTTGAATGGGCGCATTTGAGCCTGTGCCTGGTGGAAGGGGTTGCAGGCGAGGAAGTCAGGGGTGTACTCCATCTCTCGCTGCTGCCAGCTTTGACGCCGCAAGAATGGGAAGAGAGGAAGGCGGAGGGGGGGGGGGGGGGGGGGGGGGGATAGAATGAGTGACGTTGAATGGGCGCATTTGAGCCTGTGCCTGGTGGAAGGGGTTGCAGGCGAGGAAGTCAGGGGTGTACTCCATCTCTCGCTGCTGCCAGCTTTGACGCCGCAAGAATGGGAAGAGAGGAAGGCGGAATAGAATGAGTGACGTTGAATGGGCGCATTTGAGCCTGTGCCTGGTGGAAGGGGTTGCAGGCGAGGAAGTCAGGGGTGTACTCCATCTCTCGCTGCTGCCAGCTTTGACGCCGCAAGAATGGGAAGAGAGGAAGGCGGAATAGAATGAGTGACGTTGAATGGGCACATTTGAGCCTGTGCCTGGTGGAAGGGGTTGCAGGCGAGGAAGTCAGGGGTGTACTCCATCTCTCGCTGCTGCCAGCTTTGACGCCGCAAGAATGGGAAGAGAGGAAGGCGGAATAGAATGAGTGACGTTGAATGGGCGCATTTGAGCCTGTGCCTGGTGGAAGGGGTTGCAGGCGAGGAAGTCAGGGGTGTACTCCATCTCTCGCTGCTGCCAGCTTTGACGCCGCAAGAATGGGAAGAGAGGAAGGCGGAATAGAATGAGTGACGTTGAATGGGCGCATTTGAGCCTGTGCCTGGTGGAAGGGGTTGCAGGCGAGGAAGTCAGGGGTGTACTCCATCTCTCGCTGCTGCCAGCTTTGACGCCGCAAGAATGGGAAGAGAGGAAGGCGGAATAGAATGAGTGACGTTGAATGGGCGCATTTGAGCCTGTGCCTGGTGGAAGGGGTTGCAGGCGAGGAAGTCAGGGGTGTACTCCATCTCTCGCTGCTGCCAGCTTTGACGCCGCAAGAATGGGAAGAGAGGAAGGCGGAATAGAATGAGTGACGTTGAATGGGCGCATTTGAGCCTGTGCCTGGTGGAAGGGGTTGCAGGCGAGGAAGTCAGGGGTGTACTCCATCTCTCGCTGCTGCCAGCTTTGACGCCGCAAGAATGGGAAGAGAGGAAGGCGGAATAGAATGAGTGACGTTGAATGGGCGCATTTGAGCCTGTGCCTGGTGGAAGGGGTTGCAGGCGAGGAAGTCAGGGGTGTACTCCATCTCTCGCTGCTGCCAGCTTTGACGCCGCAAGAATGGGAAGAGAGGAAGGCGGAATAGAATGAGTGACGTTGAATGGGCGCATTTGAGCCTGTGCCTGGTGGAAGGGGTTGCAGGCGAGGAAGTCAGGGGTGTACTCCATCTCTCGCTGCTGCCAGCTTTGACGCCGCAAGAATGGGAAGAGAGGAAGGCGGAATAGAATGAGTGACGTTGAATGGGCGCATTTGAGCCTGTGCCTGGTGGAAGGGGTTGCAGGCGAGGAAGTCAGGGGCGTACTCCATCTCTCGCTGCTGCCAGCTTTGACGCCGCAAGAATGGGAAGAGAGGAAGGCGGAATAGAATGAGTGACGTTGAATGGGCGCATTTGAGCCTGTGCCTGGTGGAAGGGGTTGCAGGCGAGGAAGTCAGGGGTGTACTCCATCTCTCGCTGCTGCCAGCTTTGACGCCGCAAGAATGGGAAGAGAGGAAGGCGGAATAGAATGAGTGACGTTGAATGGGCGCATTTGAGCCTGTGCCTGGTGGAAGGGGTTGCAGGCGAGGAAGTCAGGGGTGTACTCCATCTCTCGCTGCTGCCAGCTTTGACGCCGCAAGAATGGGAAGAGAGGAAGGCGGAATAGAATGAGTGACGTTGAATGGGCGCATTTGAGCCTGTGCCTGGTGGAAGGGGTTGCAGGCGAGGAAGTCAGGGGTGTACTCCATCTCTCGCTGCTGCCAGCTTTGACGCCGCAAGAATGGGAAGAGAGGAAGGCGGAATAGAATGAGTGACGTTGAATGGGCGCATTTGAGCCTGTGCCTGGTGGAAGGGGTTGCAGGCGAGGAAGTCAGGGGTGTACTCCATCTCTCGCTGCTGCCAGCTTTGACGCCGCAAGAATGGGAAGAGAGGAAGGCGGAATAGAATGAGTGACGTTGAATGGGCGCATTTGAGCCTGTGCCTGGTGGAAGGGGTTGCAGGCGAGGAAGTCAGGGGTGTACTCCATCTCTCGCTGCTGCCAGCTTTGACGCCGCAAGAATGGGAAGAGAGGAAGGCGGAATAGAATGAGTGACGTTGAATGGGCGCATTTGAGCCTGTGCCTGGTGGAAGGGGTTGCAGGCGAGGAAGTCAGGGGTGTACTCCATCTCTCGCTGCTGCCAGCTTTGACGCCGCAAGAATGGGAAGAGAGGAAGGCGGAATAGAATGAGTGACGTTGAATGGGCGCATTTGAGCCTGTGCCTGGTGGAAGGGGTTGCAGGCGAGGAAGTCAGGGGTGTACTCCATCTCTCGCTGCTGCCAGCTTTGACGCCGCAAGAATGGGAAGAGAGGAAGGCGGAATAGAATGAGTGACGTTGAATGGGCGCATTTGAGCCTGTGCCTGGTGGAAGGGGTTGCAGGCGAGGAAGTCAGGGGCGTACTCCATCTCTCGCTGCTGCCAGCTTTGACGCCGCAAGAATGGGAAGAGAGGAAGGCGGAATAGAATGAGTGACGTTGAATGGGCGCATTTGAGCCTGTGCCTGGTGGAAGGGGTTGCAGGCGAGGAAGTCAGGGGTGTACTCCATCTCTCGCTGCTGCCAGCTTTGACGCCGCAAGAATGGGAAGAGAGGAAGGCGGAATAGAATGAGTGACGTTGAATGGGCGCATTTGAGCCTGTGCCTGGTGGAAGGGGTTGCAGGCGAGGAAGTCAGGGGTGTACTCCATCTCTCGCTGCTGCCAGCTTTGACGCCGCAAGAATGGGAAGAGAGGAAGGCGGAATAGAATGAGTGACGTTGAATGGGCGCATTTGAGCCTGTGCCTGGTGGAAGGGGTTGCAGGCGAGGAAGTCAGGGGTGTACTCCATCTCTCGCTGCTGCCAGCTTTGACGCCGCAAGAATGGGAAGAGAGGAAGGCGGAATAGAATGAGTGACGTTGAATGGGCGCATTTGAGCCTGTGCCTGGTGGAAGGGGTTGCAGGCGAGGAAGTCAGGGGTGTACTCCATCTCTCGCTGCTGCCAGCTTTGACGCCGCAAGAATGGGAAGAGAGGAAGGCGGAATAGAATGAGTGACGTTGAATGGGCGCATTTGAGCCTGTGCCTGGTGGAAGGGGTTGCAGGCGAGGAAGTCAGGGGTGTACTCCATCTCTCGCTGCTGCCAGCTTTGACGCCGCAAGAATGGGAAGAGAGGAAGGCGGAATAGAATGAGTGACGTTGAATGGGCGCATTTGAGCCTGTGCCTGGTGGAAGGGGTTGCAGGCGAGGAAGTCAGGGGTGTACTCCATCTCTCGCTGCTGCCAGCTTTGACGCCGCAAGAATGGGAAGAGAGGAAGGCGGAATAGAATGAGTGACGTTGAATGGGCGCATTTGAGCCTGTGCCTGGTGGAAGGGGTTGCAGGCGAGGAAGTCAGGGGTGTACTCCATCTCTCGCTGCTGCCAGCTTTGACGCCGCAAGAATGGGAAGAGAGGAAGGCGGAATAGAATGAGTGACGTTGAATGGGCGCATTTGAGCCTGTGCCTGGTGGAAGGGGTTGCAGGCGAGGAAGTCAGGGGTGTACTCCATCTCTCGCTGCTGCCAGCTTTGACGCCGCAAGAATGGGAAGAGAGGAAGGCGGAATAGAATGAGTGACGTTGAATGGGCGCATTTGAGCCTGTGCCTGGTGGAAGGGGTTGCAGGCGAGGAAGTCAGGGGTGTACTCCATCTCTCGCTGCTGCCAGCTTTGACGCCGCAAGAATGGGAAGAGAGGAAGGCGGAATAGAATGAGTGACGTTGAATGGGCGCATTTGAGCCTGTGCCTGGTGGAAGGGGTTGCAGGCGAGGAAGTCAGGGGTGTACTCCATCTCTCGCTGCTGCCAGCTTTGACGCCGCAAGAATGGGAAGAGAGGAAGGCGGAATAGAATGAGTGACGTTGAATGGGCGCATTTGAGCCTGTGCCTGGTGGAAGGGGTTGCAGGCGAGGAAGTCAGGGGTGTACTCCATCTCTCGCTGCTGCCAGCTTTGACGCCGCAAACGCCAGTCCTCCCAGATTTTGTCCAAGAAACTGTGGTACAGGAAGAACGTCTGTATTTATCTCTCTAGACAACTACAAAGAATTCTTCTGACATAGATGGAATATACAGGGTCGTTTGGACTGGTCCACATCTCGTGCATGTGTCCACCCACCCACATATGTACCTGTCTATAGCCACATGAATTGCAGAATTGTTCAAACGTAAAGCATACCCATGCACCAGTTCCACAAACGGGTCCACACACCAGGTCAAATTCTGAAATTGTTTGTTCTTTCGGCTGTTTAGAGAGAGACCATCTTTATGAGCCTGGTAGTTTGGAATGTTGAGGATGCGATTGACATCGCCAGTGTTGAGCAGCCTTCCCAGTCTGTTGCTTCCTGTAGAAGGAATTTTTTTCTATATGAGCTGTTTTGCGGAGTGACATGAGCAAGTGACCGAGTGTGCGGACGATTTTTCGCCTCGCTGACAGCTGCCCAATCTGTGCATTCGGGATGGTCTGCCAGTTGGCAAAGGGACCGTCATTAAGCTCCCCTCCACTACCTATTTGTCTTCCCATAATTAGCATAGGAATTATGCTAAATGCGAAATGCGAAATCTTCCCATAATTAGCATAGGAAAGAAAGTGGGACCGAAGAAGTCGGAGCTCCAGAGAACGGAGTCCTGTGGTGCAGGCAGTGGGGCATCCAGTGTGGTGTCCCAGTAAGGCAGGCCCACTGAGGGGTCTTCCATGCGCAGTGCCATCTCCAGCCTACACGCTTCTATCTTCGCTTCTGGAAAAGGGTCGTAGAAGGAAGAGGCATAGGCAGACTGTCTAAGCATCTCTCGATGGAAGGGGAGGAGTGCGGGTCCAAAATGGGCGCCGGGGCTTTGCTCCGGGGTGTGGGAGGCGGTGATGATGTCGTACCTGCTGAGGCCGCCAATCCTGAGTGGGAGAAAGTTTCAGAGAAGTTGGTGGCAAGTAAGCAGAGAGGGAACATGTCGGTCTTGAGGGCATTGAGTGCATTGTGAAAGGCGAAGCGCTGCTGGTCGGAGAGCATGCGATACTCACGACGCACTGCCGGTCCCAACGACCCGTTCCAGAAGCCAGCCTGCCGGCGCTCACGGCCCCCCTTCCTCCCACCCTCTTTTCTCCTCCAACAGCACAGCTTTCACCCTCTTTCTTCCCCCTGCTGCTGAGGAACCGTGGAGCTCTGCCAGCACCGGCGGGCTTCCACCCGGCCTTCTTCCGCGTCTTCCAGGAAGATGCTGGGAAGAGGAGGCAGTGCTGGTGGGGGAGGGGAGAGTGAAGCAAGAGGGGAGGAACGGGAGAGTGAGTCCAGAGGCGTCATGGAGCCGAGGGAGGCTGTCCCACTCTGCATCTCCCATAAGAGCTCTCCGCAGACGTCCATCTGGCTGCAGATGCAGCTGACGTTCCTACACGCCCAGATCCCCTCCAGCCAGCTCAGCTGCTCACCACTCAACTTCTGCATTCCCCCACATTATGCACTTCCACCTTCTTCCCTCCCCCAGCAAAGAGCCAAGGGAGGGCAGATGAGAGAGCAAAGAGCCAGCTGAGTGAAGATGAGAGGGAAAAACGAGAAGAAGGAGGAGATAACTCGAGCAGCGTGACCGTCGATGATGGCGTGGAGCCAGGAGAACTGGCGATCACAGAGCTCGGTGAAGAGGGCCTCGGGGTAGAGGCGCTGGGGATCTGACTCCCTCAGCCGCTCAAAGCACTCCCGCTTGTCCAAGCGGGAAAGCCAATCCACCGCTTCTTCCTCAACCGCCGCCTTTCCTGTGGAAAAAAGGCCCACCAGGGGCCATAACACTTGCATCACACCTACAACACCAACTGCCTAAGCCTGTTCACCGGCTGAAGCTCACCAATGAGGATCAATAATCAATCGATTGATCGAAAATCGACAAGATTGCAAAATGCTTTGGAACTGAATTATAAGCCTGACTCATTCAAATAGCTAACCAGCTCACAGCCACCTTTCTATGTTTCACAGATCAACTGATTTATTTCAATTTCTTAATGATCAAAATTACATATTTGAAGAATTTCAGTTATGTCCCAGAGAGGCATTGACAGAAATGGTAATACCCCTTAGCTAAGCAAACACCTGTCACACAAGTGCTGGAAAACGAGGTTAGAGACACTGCACTGTGAGATTTAGACACTGCATTAGAGAATATCGCTCTAATCAACAAACAGAGGTGTACTCATGCTATGATCTGGTGGGGTGTCTGGGCCATGCGCTCGGTTGCTTTGCTACTAGGTGCAGACGGTGGAACCAGTTCCTCCACCTGCACCTTCGTCGGCTCTACCGAACATTTCGGACACTTTATCGCTCTTGCCAGAAATGCCGACCCTTGTCGCCTGCGTTTAAACTGATTGATAGGGGGAAGAAAGTGAGCTTTTTATTGAGTGGCGCGATTTCTAGGTGCGAAGAGCGATTCTTTGCGGCTCTTGATTTGACTGCACACGGCAACAGAGCATGGGCGCAATGCGAATCCTGCAGAGTTGCAACAAGGACAATCCAGGAACAGTAGTTCTGCTTTTTTTATCATAAAGATGTACTTTGTTTTACTTTCTCTTCCCTTTTTAAAATTAAAATCCCTTTTTCCACAAACAAGGTTTTCTTGGCTGTGGACTAGAGATGCGCGGCCATTTTTTTACTCAGCATTTACTAACTGCACCTTTTATTTTTCAAAAATTGCTGCTTGAACTCGAAATATTAAAAATTGCTACATTTAAATTTAAATTTACTACATTAGTTGCCATTTATTTACTACATTTAAATTTAAATATTCAAATTAATAAAATGTGTACAATAAACATTTTTTTTACTAGAAATGACTTTTCCACCTTAAAGGCAAGTAATCTGCAAAATATAAACTCATAATGTTGAAAAGTCAATTAAATTATAATGTTTAATATTTAGCTTTAAATATTAATTTTTAAATTTTAATTTCGC
Source organism: Ptycholaimellus sp. GST1_10 (assembly GCA_030248095.1). Lineage (NCBI taxonomy): Eukaryota > Metazoa > Nematoda > Chromadorea > Chromadorida > Chromadoridae > Ptycholaimellus > Ptycholaimellus sp. GST1_10. The sequence continues at coordinate 50,857 of JASANA010012647.1, read as the reverse complement.
AACAAAAATTAAAGTTTTGCCCGTTTTATCCCAGGCATCGCCTAGATAATCATAATCAGAAAATTTGAGCCAGTTTTGTTGAAAAACTTATGAGTAACGATTTTTAACGATTTTTTGCTGTTTAATTTTCACTAATTTGACTACGGCCCGTACGCTTCGCCCAGCAGGCCTTGCATGCTAGTCTACGCTCCGGGGCCTCCGCACCCATGCCCTCCGGCTTCCCATGCCCTCCCCTCCTACAAGGTCTCTCAATCTACTCGCAAACTGCCTCTTAATGCTTTTTCCTTTGGAAGATACTCTGGATAACTGAGAAAAACCAGAGGAGCGGACCGATTTTGTGCTTGAATAAACCACTGCAAGTGAATGCTAAACTGCATTCTAGTCTCCACAGCCCTACTGACCTTTCCATAATTGTGAGTTTATTAACATGACCAATAAACGATACACTCCAAATCCAGAAAACAATGCATCAATGATAAGAAGTAGAGAAGAGGCAGAGAGGAAAGAGTAAAAAAAGGAATGCTGGATGGGCTATATGCGTTCGAGGGCTTCGATGAGGACGATGGAGTTGCCGCGGACGACGACCATGCCAATGGACTTCGTCTCCCCGCTCTTCTCGTGCTCGTGCGCCTCGTCCAGCACCTCAACACCCCTCCACTTCACTCCATCCATACTCCATACTTCACTCTCAAGCAGAAAGCAACGAACGACGTTCATGAAGGGATCGAAGCCGCGTAGGATGCCGGTGACGGTGCGTCCGCCGTTGATCTTCAGGTTCATGCGCTTGTCCATGTACTTCTTCAGCTCCGGCGGGTGCGTCTTGCTCATCTTCACTCCTCTCTCCTTCTCTAGCTCCTTCTCCTTCTCACAAACTAGCTGGAAATAGTCTTGAACTCAAATCTTCAGCAATCAGCGGGATGAGAGAAAAAGATGATTCAAAATGAACTCAATGTATCCTTCCCCCAGGCTCAGCGAACTATGTCGAAGGATGCTCGTATTCGCTGCAAGGGCCAGGGAAGGCTTGCGGATTTGGCCAGAAATCAGCAACCTGCGCATCATAGAAGGATGGGGGCGGCTACGGTAGGCTTAGGCGGGTGTTGGGAGTGGGTGCATCTTTCTTTCTCTCCCCGGCGCATCTTTCCCACCCCTCCCTCCCCTCCCTCCCCGCCAGTCCAATCCCGCCCTCCGTCTCCCCCGAGACCGACATTCTAGCTCCAAAGCCTCAAAGCCAGAGAAAGAACCCCCTCCGCCCCCCTCCTTTCCGGCCTTCTCTCCATCGATTCCCCTCCATCTACCCCCCAGCCCTTCAGGGGTGAGCCATAGCCGTCTCTTTCTCCCGTTCCCCCTGTCCAGCTCTTAATTGGTAGGCAGTGGCTGGGAGCATGTGCGCAGTGTGTGTGGTTGGCCGATTGCCGAGCAGGGCATGAGAGTGGGAAGAGTGGCTATCATGTGCCGCGGCGGGAGTCAGCAAACACAGGACGTCACTCCGCTCCCTGCATTCACCTCTGCCGCATTCCCCACTGCCACATTCTCCCACACCAGCTCATCCAGCCTTCCTGCCAGTGGCCGGGCAAATGAGCTGCTTTTATGCCCCATTCTCCCAGCACCTCCTGCTTCTCATCAATACTGGAGCACCAGCTTCATTTGCCTTCCCTCTGCTGGCGCCAGTTTTTGCAGTGAATGAGGGGAGCGTGGGGAAAGGGGAGGGGAGTGTGTTGGCGATTAGGCGACAGGGTTGTGTCAGGTGGGCGGGGTGAAGACGAATGGGGGTTGGGGCGAGGAGAGTAGGTGGGGGTGGATGGAGACATCAAATTGCGGCCAAGGAGTCCCTGCTGAGGAAGGCCAAGTCATGTGTCTCACTAGCGCGGCTTATGCTGCCCCCAAGCAGTCCCGCACGGGCTTCTCCCTCCCTAGCCTTGCCCCGGCCCCCTCCTCCCTTTCGCGCTTCCCTATTTTATTCCCATTTATCCCGCCTACATCTTTGCCTCGCCCTTCTCACTTTTCCCGGAGCTCCTTTTTCAGCCTCCCTGCTCTTCTACAGTGGCGGATGGCTGTGGGATGAGATGTGGAATAAAAGGGGGTGGGATAAATAATGGGGGGCAGTGCAGGTGTGGGTTGGTGTGGGAGGCATGTGGCGGTTGCCTAGGCAGCGGAGGAGAGTGGGCTACTGGAGTTGAGGGGAGCATCGATCCTCTTTCCTGCGGCAGGAAAAGAGCCCATCAAAGCCCGCCTTTGCCCCTCCTCCACGCCCTCCCACTCCTTAATTAGTCGTCAAGAAAGCTTCTTCCAGCTACTCCCTGTCTCGCCATACTTTTACCTCCCCAAACCTTCTTTGCCTTTCATTATCCGACACAACAATAATTTTGGCGTATTTTATTTTGAAATCATCGAAACAAGATCATAGGTGGATGCAAGAGTTTGTGCAGATAGAAAGTCTAGTTTGACCGGTGGGCGTGAGAAGAATGAGCGAAGAAGTGAACGGAAAAGAGAAGAGCGGAACGCGGTTAGAATTCTCCTCCTCATCTTCTCTCCTTCCTTGAGCTGGCAATCTATTTTGTGTGGCCTTGCTTTTAGTAATAGATTGAATGCTTTCCTGCCTGAATACCTAGCGCACACTTTTCCTATACCCCGCCTCTGGTAAATTTTTCCACAAACCTATGTATTCCAGGGTGTTCAAGAAAACCAGTCCGAATGGAAAGGTCAGCTCTGCATCTGAATTCATAAAAACCAAAAGTGAGAGTGCAAATTTTGAGATCACGACCTATCTGGGGAAGCGGGACTTTGTGGATCACGGGAGCTTCGTGGAGTCCATAGGTTTGAAGGCTGAGAAATTGGTGGCTGTCAATGTAGAGGAAGGGAATTGAGACGGGATGGTGCTGGTGGAGCCGGAGAGCTGTCGAGAGGGTCAGAAGGTCTACGCCCACCTCCTAGCCGCCTTCCGCTACGGGCGGGAGGACCTGGACGTACTCGGCCTCACCTTCCGCAAGGACCTCATTTCACAGACGCTCCAGGCACCCTTCCACACCTCCCATGCCAACAAATAGCCTCCCTCACCCTAGGTGTATCCCCAGCCTGTGGAGGAAGGGCAGGAGGAGCGGAAGCAGCTGAGTCGGCTGCAAGAGCGACTGAAGAAGAAGCTGGGCGAGAACGCCTACCCATTCTGCTTTCACATTCCCCACGGCTCCGCCTCCTCCGTCACCCTACAGCCTGCCCCCGGCGACACTGGCAAGGTTCCCAAACACAAACACTCTCTTTCTGCTCCAACCAAGCTTCCAGCCCTGCTTCCAGCCGTGCGGGGTGGACTATGAGCTGAAGACGTTCATCTCAGACGCGGCCACGGACGCGAAGCCGAAGAAGCAGAACGTCGTCCGCCTCGCCATCCGCAAACTCACCTACGGCCCTCAGCAGGCCAAGTCACAGCCCTACGTCGAGGTCTCTAAGGAGTTCATGATGTCCGCCGGCGTCCTACACATGGAGGCCTCTCTGGACAGAGAAGTTCTTCCATCCCTCCTCCACCCTCCCACCCTTACCCTGACTGCACTCCATCAGATGTACTACCACGGGGAGTCCATCTCCGTCAATGTACACATTCAGAACAACAGCAACAAGAGCGTGAAGAAGATCAAGGTGGCCGTAGTACAGGTCCTCTTCCTACTCACACCATCAGACAGCCAAGAAATGAATTGGACTGAGCTTTTGAGGTGGCAGACATTTGCCTCTTCACCACGGCATCCTACTCCTGCGAAGTGGCCAAGCTGGAGTCCACCGAAGGATTCCCCGTTCAGGCCGGCGGCACCCTTTCCAAGGCACACCCTCTTTCCTCATCCCATCCCTTCCCTTCCTCCAATTACTCACTCGGCCAGGTCTACTCCTTGTGCCCCCTCCTCACCAACAACAAGGACAAGCGCGGCCTCGCCCTTGACGGCCAGCTGAAACACGAGGACACCAACCTTGCCTCTTCCACCCCGTTCCCTCCTCCTCCACCTCCTTCCACCTCCAACTCCTCCCCCATCTCATCCCTTCTGCAGGAATGTGGAGGTGGCGAGCAAGGAGAACCTGGGCATCATTGTCGCCTACAAGGTGAAGCTGCGTCTCACCGTGGGCGGGGCTCTGGGCGGGGAGCTGACGGCGGAGCTCCCCTTCACCCTCTCCCATCCCAAACCCGCGGAGCTCACGCCCCCCTCCACCCGCCCCCCTCCCACCTCCGTCCAGCCCCCCGCCGACGATGCCGCCCTCGACACCGACCTCATACAGCTGGACACCAGGTTCCTGCTCTCCTTTCCACACCCTGCATGCTCTCTCTCTCCCCCCTCTGCAATGGACGGCATGTGGGTTCCTTGGATGCAGTCAGAGTCCCTGCCCGTTTGTCAGTGAGGACGGTGGGGGACCGCGCCTGGACGACGACATCGTCTTCGAGGACTTCGCCCGCCTCAGGCTCAAGGGCGCCGAGTCTGAGGACGTTCCCGACTCCTAATTTATACCACCAGGTCTACCTCGCCTTCACCTTTGTTCATCCTTACTTCTCACTCTTTCCCATCCCACTTTTTTCACCCACTCACCTGCTCTTTCCTAGCAGAACTGAAGTGAGAGAGGTTAATTGGACATTTGGTTTGCAGCTGGTTCGTGCTTGATTGATAAGTGATGGCGGGGGGGTTTGCCAGTCTCCCTGCCTGCTGCGGCGAATGCGACAGTGTGCCTGAAAGCCCAGTGTGCATTGCGCGGTGGCAGACTGAGCTAGTCCTAATACGCTGATAACTGTTCCATTCCTGCTCCTCTTTTAGCCGCCCGCCTAGCGCTCAAACGCTGTTTCTGCTCTTTCACTTCACAGCGTTCTTCACAGCCTCTTTCACTCTTCCTTTTATTTCACACCCCCCTTTTTCTCGCATTCTTTCCATACCCTTTTACTCCCTATATTTTGCTCAGTTCTTGAACTAATTCTGGCAATGGTACAAGAAGAAACTGCGCTCAAGACCAGCAATAATGGGGCCGTAGAAATATAGAGAAGCAATATATGCCTTGGCACGCTATTCACAGTGTTAGGAGCAGGCAATGCTAGACAGAAGATTACTATGAGCACAACATTACTGTAAAACCTGTTACAAACCTGGGGCCAACAATCATCTACAGATGTTCTTCCATGCCTTTGTAAATGTCTCCAAACTGCTCGCGGAGTTTGCTCTTCTGCACCTTGCCCATGGCATTGCGTGGCAGGGCTTCTGTGATCTCGAAACTCTTCGGCACCTATAAACAGCCTCTCACAACTCTCCTACAAATAGTGGCCGAGGCTGCCTTGAATCCGGCAAGCTCGGAGCGTGCGTAGGCGAGGAGCTGCGGGACGTTGACGCCCTTGGCCGCATCCCTCGGCACCAGCACCGCCAGACCCACTTCGCCCCAGTCCGGGTGCGGCACACCCACCACTGCCGACTCACGAATCTCCGACCACGAGTCCAGCACATTCTCCACCTACAAACCCTCAGGCTCCTAGCCAGTAAGGTTGAGGGAGTGAGTTGAGGAAGACCTCCTTGGGGTAGATGTTGAGGCCGCCGGAGATGATGAGGTCCTTGCCGCGGCCGAGTATGGAGACGCGGCCCTGCTCGTCCACTGCGGCCAGGTCCCCGCTCATGAACCAGCCATCTGGCGTGAACTCCGAAGCCGTCTTCTCCGGCATGCCCCAGTAGCCCAGGAAGACGTTGGGGCCCTTGTACCTCAAAGTTGGCGGCAGTGGGATGGTGGAAGAGAGGAGGACGATGAAGGATGGGACTGAAGGACGCCGTTGCGAACGCGGGCCTGGATGCCTGGGAGGGGGAAGCCGACGGTGCCTGGCACCCGCTCCCCACGCACCGGGTTGGAGCACACCATCTGACCCTCTGTCATCCCGTAGCGCTCCAGGATCCGATGGCCTCCGCTGCGTTCCCTCAAAACATGACTTCCATGAGGGCATTGAGGAGATTAATGGAGGGTGTAGGGAGAGAACCGGAACTCCTGCCAGACGGAGGTGAGGAGAGGGGCGGAGCCGGAGATGAAGAGGCGGAAGAGTGGGTTGACGGCCTCCGGGCAGAAGCCGGGAGCGTGAAGGAGGCGGTGGTAGTAGGTGGGTACGCCCATCATCATCGTCGCCGTCGGCAGCCAGTCCAGCACAGAGTCCACGTCGAAGCGCGGCAGGAACACTATCGACCCACCTTCAATCAATCTCCTCCTCAACTTCCTTCCACCCTTCCTGCCAGCCTACCGGAGAGTAGAAGGGTGTTCAGGGCAACGAATAGGCCGTGAACATGATAGATGGGAAGAGCGTGTAGCAGGAGGTCATCCTCGCTGATCTCCCAGTAGGAGACCAGCGTTTGGGCATTGGAGACGAGGTTGCCGTGTGTGATCATTGCTCCTGAAGCATGGAACATGACTGGAGAAATAGTGGAAGAGGGGGGAACCTTTCGGTTTGCCGGTAGTGCCGCTGGTGTAGGAAATAGAGGCGATGTCGGAGGGTCCAACCTCTGCCACCTCCTCGAGTGGTTCAGACTCCATCGCTAGCCGACTCAACTCCACCTCGCCCAGGATCTAAACGCTCTCCATCCACATACCATCTGCTATTTCTGTTGGGGAGAAGGGGGACCTGTGGCTGTTTCTGGCTGGAAATTCCGTTAGTGGTATTGTTGGGGGCGTTGGAGGCGGTGGTGAGGTAGTCCTCCACGGCCGTGTCCTTGCACACGAACACGGACGCCCGCGAGTTCCACAGGAAGTAACGAATCTCCTCCAATCCAACTCTAGCTTCATATCTTAGACACTCTGTAGTGGTGAAATGAAGCCTCAAATGTGTAGTCGGTGTTGAGCGGCAAATAGATGGCGCCGAGCTGAAGCGTGGCCAGATACATGGCCACATTTTCTGGTCTTTTGGACACCTGGGCAGAAGAAGCGGTTGTCAGGAATTGAGGAGAATAAATGAGGATGATGGGAGTACCTGAGCAGCAAGACGGTCGCCTTTGCTCAGTCCGAGACGGCGAAGGCCGGAGGCGTACTGATGTACCAGTGTCCAAAAGACGTCATAGGTCACCTCGTCCCTACTCCGGAACACCGATGTCTTGCAGTCCTTCAAAGCAAGCCGGTTAAACAATTGGCAATGCGAAGGTGCCTTGGGACCTTGGGCAGGTGGAGGAGTGTTTGATTGGGTCTTTGCTGAGCGGTGGCGACGAGGTTAGCGATGAGGTTAGCGGAGGGTAGGCTGGAGAACTGGCGCTGAAGGTGTTTGGGTAGGTGGGGCAGGGGCCGAGCCTTGCGGAGTAGGACCCAAGGCCTGAGTGCACCCATCCTCGTCTCTTCGAACTCCCTGTGATCACCACCTGCAATGGGGCCATTGCCATTCCCAACCTGTCCAGGCTAGCCGACACGGCTGACGGCCGGAAAACCATCCATCAACCCCTACGCCACAATCTGCGCACACAAACAAACAGCCCAGCTCACCAGTCTAGCCTCAGCTGACCAGATATCTACATCCACCCACTTCCTCCCTAGTTCACTGACCTACCAACGTCAGCGGATGCAACACCTAATCATGTGGCCAATAAAAGACAAAGATTATGGATTATCAAAACCAAACCAAAGATTTTACACAACCAATACCTATGCAAACAATTTGTAATCAATATCCGATAAGAATTTGCCACAAATGCTAAGCAAAATTTTATTTTCCCAATTTCTTGAAACGATGGATAAAATGGGCGTTTCCGTTTATTCTCCAGTATTAGCCAGAACAATATATTGAAAGGTTCCCGGTTTTTAGCCAGTTTTTGGGTAAAGTCAACCAAAAACGAAGTAACGCAACAAAACCATTTTTATCACACAAATGGTTTTCACCTAATTGGTTGAATTTGTGGCTCCAAATCTTTTGTTGAGGCAAAGAAATCAAGCCACAAAATCAGGTGACAAAATAGGTCATGTTGGGCCATTTTAATGTTTGGGTGACCTAATTAAATTATCTCGATTATTTTGAATAGAGCTGTGAATTTGTACTCAAACCAAAGAGGGATACGTACGTCGATAAGAACGGCAGGAGAAATAAATGTTCAAAGTTAGCCGTGCGGAAAAGGCCTCCTATCCTGTCCGGAACCAAGAAGAAACTGGTATGCTGGCATGAAAAGCAGGTTAGAGGCGACAGAGCAGTGAGCTAGTGGAGAGAGTGAGAAAAGGAGAGAGCTGACCTGTGCCGTTCATGGCAGTGTTGGTGGTGTCGGGCGGGGAAGTGGAGGACGGCGGGTGTAGCTGGCCAATGGAGACCTGCAAGGTGAGGTGGGTTGAGCGGTGGAGTAATGAGGAGGGAGTAGAGGGGAGGGGGAGGGCGCTGGGGGGTGAGGAGAGGGCAGACGAACGCTGAGAGGAAGGAGTGTGGTCTCAAGGCCGGACAACGCCAGGCCGCATCTCAATCCCCGCCATTCTCAGCCCACTCACTCCCTTCCTACTCCGCCCCCCCTCCCCTGCCCCTTCTGCTGAGAGAGTAAAATGGAAACAGGTATCGCAGGCCCCGATGCACTCCCCTTAACCAGCAGCAGTCATTAAGCTCGCTAATTCGCCTTCCCAAACAACCGCCCCCGACTTCTTCCACGCCTGCCCCTTCAAAGGGCCCTAAACTCTCTCTCATCTCACCTGCCCTGCCCCTACCACCACGGAAGTGGCTACACTTTCATCACACGGCCCCTTGGGAGGAAATTGCTGCAGTTTTTGCTAGGCATTTGAGAGTGGAGGGCTGCGCTGTTGAGTCTCTGGCCACCTACGCCACACCTCTAGGAATGATAATACAAGGACTGGAAACCGGGAAACGCAAGCCACCTGCCAGCCCCTTCTGTCGTCACAATAATCTTCCCAAAAGATTATATCTTCTTGACCATCTTGGGAAACCAATCCTTCCCCAGCACACTGATCTTCTGATAAGCGTCCATAGTGGTATAATGGCTATTATTTGACCATAACTGGCTTTTTGGCTAGTTCTCTGCAGCTGAAGACACAAGTTATATTGCTTGTCATTTGCTTGCTAAAATTATTGCAACTAAGAAACTTAGCTCTTATTATTGCGCTTAGATTAAGGGCGATTTATAGGGGACGATCATCAAACGAACATGGTGCCAATTTTTCGTGGATGCGCCGCGTATCACAATAGCAACAGGCCAAAATCAACAAGGAAGGGAGTGTGGAAGAGACCTAGAAAACTCTGGCAATCGCCCAGTGAACGCAAAAGCCGACTGCAGGAAATTCATTTCTAGGAGGCTAGCTGTGAGCGGAGAAAAGAAGACCCGGATTAAGTAAAGAATACTCTCAGCCTGCACTACTCCGTCTTCGACCTGCACCAAATTGTTCCTCTTCACTTGATGAGCGGGCAAGAAGGATTTCTATGACTTTCGAGCTTCGGCCATGGCGCGGAGCATGCGGTTGCCGGCGAGGAAGGTGACCAAGCCCACCACCGACACATACTTCAGCGTGGTGAACATGTTCAGCTTCACCCAGAACAGGCCGTAGATGCCTGGAAACAGAGTTGGAGTGGAGTATTGTGGCTGGAGTAAGGAGAGGCTTACCAAGGATGGCAGCGAGGCCAAGGTGGAAGATGAAGGGCCAGAGGGAGAGCGGGAAGTTGGAGAAGTTGATGCCGATGCGAAGCCAGAGGATGAGGAGGATGAGGACGGGGGCGAGGACGGCCAGTGTGAAGACATCGGAGACCATCTGAGGAGGCCGCTGCTCCGGCACCCGGAACTGGTGCACTATCTCTGGTCGCGGCTCCCAGAACACCTTCAGAAGAGGCTGTCAGAAGAGGCTTCTTTTCTTCCCTGCCAACCTCCTCATGGCGAGGCTTCTTGGGCTTCTCCACTTTGGGGAAGGAGAGCTGGAGGGCGGCGAAGTTCCAGTTCAAGGGATTGTGAACGACGGCGTCCCCGATGATCAGGTTCAGTTCGTAGAGGCCGCTGAGGTAGTCGAAGTCCTTGGCGGACTTGCTGAGATCCACATCGAACTTGTAGGTCTTCTCCTTGCTCGGCTCCGCCACGAAGATGATCTCCTGCCCCGTCGCCTGTACATGATATTAGGGTCAGAGTGAGTGGTGGAAGGAGGCAGGAAGATGTTGCCTTGTGAGTGAAGGCAACAAAAGCCTGGTGGACAATGAGGGGGGATCCAGTGGCGGCGTCCTTGACGGCGAAGTTGATGGTGATCTTCTGGTGGTCGTTGGCCTCCAGAGTGCCGCCCTGCTTCTGCCCCGGCGTGAGCTTCACCTTCTTCCCGCCCGTGGTCACGTCGTGGTCCATGATGGACAGCTCCACATCCGTCACCTTCATCTCCCCCATCACCTGTCATCACACCAGTCATATTCACATATGCATGGGTTGACAGGAGATGAGTGGGGAACCTTGACGGAGATGACGGCACCCTGGGCACCGACGAGGCGCTTGTCGGTGGAGGAGGCAGCGGAGATGGCCAGTTTGTAGAAGCCCTTCTCCTTGGCCGCGGAGACGAGGTTCACGCTGTACTGCGACCCCGTCTTGTCCCCTCCCACCGGGCTCATGGCTTTCTAAAGATGGCTTTCTTCTCATGGCTGGGATGGGCAGAGGAGGTGGTGGGTGACCTTGCTGAGGACGATGCCGGAGGAGGGAATGTGGGTGGCAGAGTCCACGGTGAGGGAGAGGGGGCCGACGGGCTTGCCGAGGACATTGACGACGCCAACGACGACGTCCCCGGCCTCCGCACTCACGGCGACGCTGGAGCTGAGGTAGACGGAGACGGGGACGTGGAACTTGTTGCTCGTCAGCAGGCTCAGCGCCTGCAGCAGGTTGTAGGCCGGTCGAGCCATCTGCACCCCGCGACGGCCCAGCAGGTAGTTGGCGAACTTTATCGCCTCATCCTTCAATTGTCAGCGGATGTATCATTTCTGTCATTTCAGGACAATATTTGTAGTAGGAGGGGAGGAAGAGGGGGGAGGAGTGTAAAGAGGGAACCGCTTTGATGTTGGGGGCCTTTGGGCTCTTGTCGGCGAGTGAGTAGATGCCGGAGACAGCAATGGCAGTCACACTCAGTCCTCCTTCGTACTGTAACCGTACCGACCTATAGGTGGCAGTGGAAGGGGAGAGGAGGAAAGGAAGGGATTAGACCTGGAGGAACTTGCCGTCCACCTCGTCGGCCTGGGCGACGACATCCTCGATGCGGTCCGTGAAGGCAGCCAGACTCTCCCCGCTCAGCGCACTGGCCACATGGAAGGCGTAGCCCAGGCTGCAATCCCCAATCCTCCTTCCTTCCCCTCTCCGTCTCCCCCCTCCCTCCTCCTCACTTCTGGGCAGAGTCGTCGGCGGCCGCCGATGCTTTCAGGGCTTTGGCCAGCTTCGCGCTGTCCACTGGATCAGAAGCTCTTTGGAGAGCAGGCAATTGAGGGAGGGGGAAAAGAAGTACTCTTGATGGCCAGGGCGTTGGCGATTCCGAGGGCAAAGTAGAGCTCCTGGGCTGGCGGCTTAGCGGCCTCCAGGGCAGCCTGGATGAGGCCGGGGGCCTGGGGCACGGCCAGCTGGCATTTGATGAGCTTGGCGAGACTGGCCGCGTGGTAGACGGACTCTAGTGAGCTGGCGTCCATTCCGGTCTTCGCCAGCTCGCAGAGGCGCTGCAATTTATTTTTATATTTTTTTTCTTGCAGTGGTGGCTTTTTGTTCATTTTGGGGTCATGCGGAAATGAGCAGCCCCTCATGGCAGATTAATCTTGCGTTAGGCTTTGGGCTGGATGAGACAGCAGCAAAAATGGTAGGATAGGTGGAGGAAAAGTGGGTAGGCAAAGACCTGGGAGTCAGGAATGGGTAGATTGAGGAGCTGGAAGCCAGCGGCGCCGTAGTGAGCCGGCGTTGGCTCCTTCGCCTCCTGCGAAAGACATCGGCCAGCTAGGCACATTTGCAGTTGCATGAGGCGGAGGGACCTTGCAGGCACGCTCGAAGACCTTGGCAAAGGAGACGACATCCTCCGGCTCCAGATGCGGCAAGGCCTGCCCCAGCCCTACACTAGCCACCGCCACCGCCACAACCACACACACCCAACACTTCATCTTGCCTCCTCTTGCGCTGCCTCTGCAATCGAAATACGACTTCCGCATGCCCACAGCGTCGCTTCATGAAAACATATTAGGCTAGATTTGAATTAGTGAAGCACGGAGCTGTCATTTAAGACCAGTGTTTGAAATATGAAAAGGAAACTTGGTGAAATAGATGGCTAGAATCTCTGGGCTTGCGCTCAAAGCTGTACGTGGCCTTGTCCCTGATGCTCGCCCGCGGCGCGCATTCAAACTCCAAATTTTTCACTCTTTTCTCATCCATCTGGCTGCTATGAATGAATGAACTACGCTGAAGGGTGTAAGTGTTGACAATAAGAAAAAATAACAGCAAAAAATAACTTTTAATTTGTCTTTTCTAGCCGTCGCGAAACTTTTGCTCAAGCTCATTACACTGACTGATCCAGACTATTTAGTTTATGCCAATGAAATTCACCGCTTTCTTTCTATAAAAGTCAGGCTTTCTTCGTTAATTCGGTTCGTATTTGTTAGCACAAAATCTATTATAACTGTGCACTGGAAGACTAGGAGTAATAAGTGGAATAGCCAGATACACAATTTAAAACTCATGATTGGCACCAAAATTGGGGCGAAACAGGGCCAAAAAATGGTTAAAATGGACAAAGTTGTTTTAAAGTTAAACGTTGTATCAAATTTATAGGTAAGAATGTTTGTTACAGTCGGAACCTCGATTTTTTAAACCTACGCCCCCAAATTGACCCACAGCCATAATAATTAGTCAAAATTCATTTAAAATGTTTTTCATAATTTTGCTTCTATCAAAAATTCAATAATTTTGATGTTATTTGATGTTATGCTTGAGCAATTTTAGTAAACCTATTTTTGGAAATTTTAAGCATATTTTAGGTGATTCTTTACTTTTACTGAATAGTCATAATCAATCCTTAATGTTGTCCTATTTATGCAGGGAAATTTCTTACCAATTCCTACTAACTTTGATGCAAAGCAGGTATGTTTGTAAAAGCGCAATCAAAGAATTTCTGTTCACCTTGTGTTCTGTCTGGAGCTTCTGCGCAGTTTTACTGGCCAACAGCTGCTAATATAAGAGGAACTTAAAAGCTGCGTATGAGTGATGCGAGGGAGTCGAATTCAAGGCGGCTGGGCGGCTAGATCTCGAGGCAGCGCCCAGCCCAATCGACCAGCTCCAGCCACCAGTCTCGCCTACTCCGCTCAACCACCCGTTTTTACCACATCCCCTCACATGATCCAAACACCTGAGAAGCTGATGGTTGAGAATGAGGTGACATTGGCTGTTGAAAAGCTGCGTCCACGAGAGATTTGCGAAGAAGGCGAGCACCTGCTCAGCTCCAGTCCCAACGGCGATTCAGTCATCAACTTCTACCCAGCCTTCCTGGAGCGAGCGGAGGCCGACGCTCTTTTCCTCCAGATGGAGCAGGAAACTCCCTGGCTGCAGCGGCAGGACAAGTTTCCCTTTTCATCCTCATCAAGATCGCTTTCTCACCTCTCAACTAATGCGGGCAAAAAATCTCATAGTTTCGATCGCAAAAACTAATTTATAGGTATGGCCTCCAGCCGCGATTGACTGCCTGGTACGGCGAGCATGGCTACACCTATACTCAGCTTACGCACCAGCCGCAAAAAGTCCTCCACCTCTGCTGTGCTGCCAGCCTTATCACTCCTTTCAGATGACGCCGACACTCTGGGCCTTGAAAGAGCGAATCCGGCTAGCCTCAGGCTGCGACTACAACTCTGTCCTCCTCAACCTCTACCGGTTTCCTCTCCTCTCCTACACCGGCCTCTGCCAACATTCAATCATTTCCCCAGCGACCATCGAGACAGCGTGGACTGGCATAGCGACAATGAACAGCAGCTGGGCAGACGGCCCAACATCGCCTCCCTCTCCTTGGGGGAACAGCGCCTGTTCCAGCTGCGTCGGAATCCACAGGTTCCCTGAGGGAGCGCGGGATTGGAATGCCAAGCAGCAATCTTTGAGGGAGACTTTAGCGGCAGCGAGGAGGTTCGCCTGTACCTTCCGCACGGGAGTCTGCTGGTGATGCGGGGCGCAACGCAGGCTGACTGGTTAAGCCCCCCTTGTCAGGCCTGCCCATGGGAGTAGTCAGTCAAGCCTAAAGCTTGCTTGCAGGCAGCACAGCGTGCCCAAGGACTACCACGACAAAGGCCCCCGCATCAACCTCACCTTTCGAACCATATTTCCTCCCTGAATGAGACCAGTCCATATTTCACTCTACCAGGAATGAATGCATTAGGTTCGCTGTGATCTCTAATGCGTACTTCATGTTTTGATGGCTTTATGCCGTTTCGGCTGAAAAAAACTAGAATGGCTGACACACTATGTCTAGGCAGTGCCAATTTTTTTGGTTCAATATCATTTCATTCCGGTGTTTTCAGTGGTCTTCCACTCGCAGCGTGAAATGCCAATTTTGTGTCCCGGGAAATGCATTGAGCTATCCGGGCCTTTTTTTGGAACTTGGCCCTTTGATTTGGATGCAGAAGCAAGCTGAGGCCCCCAAAGGAGAAGGATATATGTAGAAGGGTGGCAGGCGGGGCTTTGGGGAATGAGGAATGGGCAAGAAGCTCTCCAGACCCCATGCTTTCATTTCCAGATACGCCGCACCTTTCAAAAACCATTCTCTACTCTGAAATTCGCCACTTTTGGGCGCATGTCTCTTGACATTCTAAATCAACTAATGCGCTGTATTTCGTGTTCGATTTACAATTTTATGGCGTCTTTTCCGTCTCTCTGTGCCCTGGCACAGCATTTGTGGATATAATCGTAGCTAGAGAGACGCCTGATTAATGACTGGCGTTTGGATGGAATCCACTCACTCCACTCATCCACTCAATCCAAACATGGATTAATGTTTTTCCAGCAAAATTCAAGCACCTCGTGCAAAATGCAAGGTTGCAGACTGCAGAGGGGTGTAATAGAATAAGGCCCTGGAAGTGGGTGGGGCAGCTGAAGCCTGCTCAAAAAAGCTGGCATTTGTGAGAGAAAAAGCGCAGGCGCGTCTTTCGACCGCCTTCTCTTTCCATTCCCTCTAATTTCCGCAGATCTAATCAATGCATAAATCCTTGCCCAGGCCAAAGGAGCCCGTTTTTCCTGCAGGCCAAGCAGCGCAGGGCTCTTTAGGTGGTTCTAGGGAACTCGTCGGCTTCTGTGGTATGGGGGAAGTGAAGGCCGTTTGTCTCCCTCCATTCGAGCAGGGCTCTAGTCACGCTACAGGCCCCGCCAGCAATTCCCACTACTTCGCCAGGCCCTAGTTCGCAAACAGCCTGCGCGCTTTTAGTTGGCTTCGTCATCATAATTGAGCTCCACGATACCTTCTTTAGTTTATCTTCTGCCTTTTTGCACCTGCGATTCAGTCAAGCTCAGGCCAGGCCTTCCGGGTAGGTGTAATAAGGGTGGGATGAAGATGTAGAGTGGGTGGGGGCAGGGGAGGGGGGCAGTGATAGGAAGGGGCGAGCGGCGAATGCTCTGAGGCAGGCGTTGCTTTTTCTGGCGTCTCCGGCTGGGGCCTTGAGGTCTAATGACTTTCGTCCCCCCTCTCCGACTTTTGCCCGGCACAGCAGCCCTCCTTCATGCATTTGCCCGCCCTGCCCCCCCAGCCCTTCTTTCTATCCAATTTGCCCAGTATATCCGCTTTTTCGTTTTGTTCAAGCAGCCCCTGCTAGGATGTTGTGGTAATTTGTTGCCATGAATGGGTTTGTTATTGAAGTCGTTTTGCTAGAGATTTCTATGTTTCCTGCAACTGAAAATGATACGAGGCTCGATACCAGTACTACCAGCGATCCGTCGAAGCATCCTGGTTTGAACAGCTGCATGAATAATCTGAAAAGGAAATAAAAATGGTTTTTATGGATTTGAATCTTTTTAAAACTAAATTTGACATTCATGCTCGCAAATCTAATCAGGTCTATCTCTGGTAAAATCGTTAATTTTTTTAAGTTTAACATTTTAAGATCTAAAACAGCTAAGCTTAAATCTTGGAGGATGACTGATTATTATTACCAGCTCCGTGCTTAAATCATAAGTCTTTTGCATTTTTCATAGAATGCAAAGATTAAAACGAAAAAGCGCAGTCTTTCTTTCTTCCACCCTTAAAGCAAAATGAGAAAGAGAGAGGTTGGTGGGATGCAGGTAGTCTGCCATTCCCAACTCTTCCGCCAAGTGAAAACCAGCACATCGTCATCCCACTCATGTCCTTTGTGTTGGGCTTTCCAATCGTCGTCATCACCTCGCTCTGCATCATCCAACAGAGAAACAAATGCCTTCGCCGTCGAAACTTAGCTGCTGCTCAACATTCTTCCCATCGCTATTCCCTCTCCGTCTCTGCTTTTGGGTTCTCTTTTTCATTTCCTCTCCAACATCTAGCAGCACATTAATTGAAGCTTAGCTTCTACTCTTCATTTTCCCCTTCTTCTCCGCCAAAATATCTGCTAAGCAATGAAATGAAAGTTTCATAGCGTCTGATAAGATTAATTAACCTGATTAAAATTCATATGTTTTTTTTCCGGGAACTCATTAAAGTCAAACAGCTCATGTCAGAAATAAAGCAACTAGTCAAATACACAATAAGTCTTATTTTTTCTTATCAAAGTGTATGCTATGAGTTATTTGTTAAGTTGTTATTTGAATTTCGTAAAGCAAAAAATACCGCTCAAGAACTTGATTTGAGCATATAAGACGGGACATTTTTAAGTAATTCAACTGGAATATCGTCAGCACGAGGCTCTTTGGTGCCGACTTATGGGCAGTTTCAGCCACATCGAGCCTACAGCATTGCTACCGACGCTCCTTATCCCAGGACCAACTCACAAAAAGTTCCCACCTTTTTACACTTTTCAATCAACTAATGAAGCTCCAATTCAGCTCATCGTTACCAAATATGGGAAACGCACGGAAAATGGCAGACTTAGCAAGCACGGCGACTACTACATCCAACGCAAGCGAAGCAAAGAGGTTTCGCTTCAGTCCTTCACTGCAGCATTGACAGCACAATTCCAAATCAAATTTACAATTAGCTAACTATTGACCGAATCAAGCTATTTTATGCTTTACTCTGACCCAATGATGAGTTTGACAAGTCTGAAACTAAAACAATCGCGTTTTTAGCCTCCGAAGCGATTGCTAAGTGAGGTGAAGGAAGAGGAGCGATTGTGCCGATCGCACTCCCATTCAGCCGCCTACTTCTCCTCCACCACCCTTCTCCCAGCAGTCCCCGAAGCCTCCACCAGCGTCTCCAGCATCCACTCTCATGAGCCAGCTTCCCAGCACAAGGGCCAGTCCAGCCTAACTCATCCTCCATCCCTCCTCACCGCCGACGCATGAGCTGCTACTCCCACTCAGCCGCCTACTTCTCCTCCACGACCCTTCTCCCAGCAGTCCCCGAAGCCTCCACCAGCGTCTCCAGCATCCACTCTCATGAGCCAGCTTCCCAGCACAAGGGCCAGTCCAGCCTAACTCATCCTCCATCCCTCCTCACCGCCGACGCATGAGCTGCTACTCCCACTCAGCCGCCTACTTCTCCTCCACGACCCTTCTCCCAGCAGTCCCCGAAGCCTCCACCAGCGTCTCCAGCATCCACTCTCATGAGCCAGCTTCCCAGCACAAGGGCCAGTCCAGCCTAACTCATCCTCCATCCCTCCTCACCGCCGACGCATGAGCTGCTACTCCCACTCAGCCGCCTACTTCTCCTCCACGACCCTTCTCCCAGCAGTCCCCGAAGCCTCCACCAGCGTCTCCAGCATCCACTCTCATGAGCCAGCTTCCCAGCACAAGGGCCAGTCCAGCCTAACTCATCCTCCATCCCTCCTCACCGCCGACGCATGAGCTGCTACTCCCACTCAGCCGCCTACTTCTCCTCCACGACCCTTCTCCCAGCAGTCCCCGAAGCCTCCACCAGCGTCTCCAGCATCCACTCTCATGAGCCAGCTTCCCAGCACAAGGGCCAGTCCAGCCTAACTCATCCTCCATCCCTCCTCACCGCCGACGCATGAGCTGCTACTCCCACTCAGCCGCCTACTTCTCCTCCACGACCCTTCTCCCAGCAGTCCCCGAAGCCTCCACCAGCGTCTCCAGCATCCACTCTCATGAGCCAGCTTCCCAGCACAAGGGCCAGTCCAGCCTAACTCATCCTCCATCCCTCCTCACCGCCGACGCATGAGCTGCTACTCCCACTCAGCCGCCTACTTCTCCTCCACGACCCTTCTCCCAGCAGTCCCCGAAGCCTCCACCAGCGTCTCCAGCATCCACTCTCATGAGCCAGCTTCCCAGCACAAGGGCCAGTCCAGCCTAACTCATCCTCCATCCCTCCTCACCGCCGACGCATGAGCTGCTACTCCCACTCAGCCGCCTACTTCTCCTCCACGACCCTTCTCCCAGCAGTCCCCGAAGCCTCCACCAGCGTCTCCAGCATCCACTCTCATGAGCCAGCTTCCCAGCACAAGGGCCAGTCCAGCCTAACTCATCCTCCATCCCTCCTCACCGCCGACGCATGAGCTGCTACTCCCACTCAGCCGCCTACTTCTCCTCCACGACCCTTCTCCCAGCAGTCCCCGAAGCCTCCACCAGCGTCTCCAGCATCCACTCTCATGAGCCAGCTTCCCAGCACAAGGGCCAGTCCAGCCTAACTCATCCTCCATCCCTCCTCACCGCCGACGCATGAGCTGCTACTATTTCCTGTCTTCTTCTCATTTACATGATTACATTTTCCCTGTGGTTGTAATTCGGCTGCATTTTCTTTCGTTGCATTTTTCAGCTTGAGAAAGTTGACCAGTTGCTTGCTCGGCAGAAAGAGGAAAGTGTGAAAAGATGCTTGCCTCGGTGTCCGCATCTGCGTTGGAGACTGCATGAGCCTTTTGACTTTGAGGTTTTGAGTGGCGGGATTAGGAAAGGGTGAGGTGTTCAGTGTGAAGACGGGGCAAGGGAAGTGTTTATGCGTCCAAATGGGAATAAGGAGAATCCCGCCTGAAAGGCATTGGGTGCTGTGGTGGTTGTGTGTGGGGTGAGGGGGGGCGTTAAAAGGGAGGAGGCCAATAGGCACTTTCACCCGTGATGGAAGGAGGAGGAGTAGAGGGGGAAGGAGGAGGAGGAGTTGGGTCGCATCCCGCGGCTCCTTCCGCCGTGGAGTGTGCCTGGGTGGGATCAGAGCAGAGGCATCGGTCTCATCAGGAGGCCCATTGTCCCCGCCGCGCATCAGGAGGCGCTGACGGGATCTGCAAACTTTACTCCTCTCCCCAACTGACCAACGCCCCCCATAGTCACCAGATTGGAGCAGAGGAGAGGTGTGGGGGAGGAGAGGTGGGGGAATGGGAGGTGTAGGAAGAGAGGGGGAAAGGGTGTAGGAAGAGAGGGGCTTTGGACGATGGCCTTTCGCCTTCGCTGGTCAGATCTTGATCTGGGCCAAGGCGGTGGTGGAATGGCGGGAGCAGAGTGCTCTGGCCACTGTGCTGGAATGGCCACTTGGCTATGGCCGCTCCCGCTCCCCAGCAAGGGGGGGGGCGGGGGAAAGTGAGGGTGGCGGCGATGAGTGAGAGTGCTGGTGGACTCCGCGCCGGGGCACATATGTGCCCCATTCCTGTCCCTTTTGTCGTCCACTCCCCGCCCCCAAACCCTCCTGGCCCTCTTAGGCTCTGCATTGTATGCGCGTCAACACATTGGCCGCGGATCAATTACACTTCACTTTCATGCTCCTCCCTACATTTCAGGGCAGCGCACGATTGTGCAAAACTAATGTTCATTCATTTTTGATTACCTTTCACTCATTTCATGAATCTTTTGGGAAAAGGATATGGCAATAGGTTATGCTCCGGCCTAAAGGCTAAGTTAAACTGGCATAACACGAAGACGCGGTGAGGGCCTAAAAAGATTGCCTCTGACCTTGGACTTCCGACCTCCCTTTCCTGCATGCCCAATGCCTCCCTCCTCTCTCATCACCACTCTCCTCAACCTACTTCCTCTTTTTAGGCACACCTTTGAGCTGTTTATTGCTCCGTCAACAAGGATACTGCCAATCTTTTGCCTCCCACTAGCGCCCCATTCAAAGCTGCTGAAACCAGCCTATCCCTTGTTCTATTCCAGAGCAAACCAGCGGGCAGGCATAAAAGGAGCGCGTCCTGAAAAAGGAGCTCTGCGTCGGGTAGAGAGGAGCAATGGAGGCTGGGCACTGAGGCTGTTTTGCTGGCGCCGGCCTTGAGAGGAGAGGATGCATCGAGACTATGCCGCCTACTACGGCAGCCAGCCGGGAGGCATCTACCGACCCGCCTACTTCGCCCATCCCCTGCGCACTGAGCGGGACTGGGCTGGCGGCCAGCAGCAGCAGCAGGGCGCCCCGGTGACGTCGGAGGAGACCACGGTCTTCCGTCCAGCGACTGCGAATGGCGGAGACTTTGCGGCCAACTCCTACTTCGGATACCATCGCTATGCCTCTAATGCTGCCATGGAGGCTGCTGCTGGGCATGGACCACCGCCTACTGCCTACACTCTTCAGCCGGCTTCCAGCGCCCAGCAGCCTGCACCCATGCCTGCCGTTTGGGTTAGATCAATCAGTTTCATTTTTGCTTCTTTTTTGGCAAGATATTTATAGATTTAGGTGATAGGGAAAATTCAAAAAGGTTGCTTTGTAGAGCATGCGGCAGTTTTTGGCGCCTGAAAAGTTATAAAATTCGATAAAATTGGTGTGCATGTTTATTTCACTTTCTCAAAAGTGAATTGTGCAAAATTCTGGAACAATTAAATTAGGTTGAGCAAATTTTGATCAATAAGCAAAAATTGATTTAGACCATTGGATGTTCGACATCATAAATCATGTACAATCTCTGTAGGTAATTATAGAATCAAATTATATTTTAGTTGGCTACTTTAATAATTTACGGCAAAATCATGCCATTATCTCATGATGCCATTTTGGGTATTATATGGAACCCGAACCCTATATGTCATAATTGGAACACAGAACACTTGGAACACTACTGGAACACTTGGAACACTTCAATTTTAGCCATTTTAAATGGAACACCAGTACTCGGCGGTGGATAGTTAATGTTCTAGGCATGGAAAGTACATGGTTCCACCTTGCTACAATAAAACTAAGTCTCTGCTTGCTCCCACAGGTGGAATTTCTAAGAAATGTGCAGTATTAGGTGTGCTAGATACGTTTTCCCGAAAAAAGTCATTTTGTAACACAAGCAATGTTCCAAGTTAGCGAAAATTAGGTGGAACACAAATCCAAAATTTGACGCAAGTGTTCCAATTAGATGGACGCTTTTTGGAACACTTCATAAAACTGCCTCTTAAGAAACGTCCTCTTAATAGTGGGTGTTGTAGGAGATGGAGGAGCATGCCCGACTGAAGGCAAATAGTTTGTGTGATAATTATGTTTATTTTATAATGCTCTTGAGGGAAGGGAAGGACGGGATGGAAGGGAAGGACGGGATGGAAGGACGGGATGGAGGGACGGGAGGGGAGGGAAGGGAAGGACGGGAGGGAAGGGAAGGACGGGAGGGAAGGGAAGGACGGGAGGGAAGGGAAGGAGGGGAGGGAAGGGAAGGACGGGAGGGAAGGGAAGGACGAGAGGGAAGGGAAGGACGGGAGGGAAGGGAGGGAAGGGAAGGACGGGAGGGAAGGGAGGGAAGGGAGTTGGAAAGAGGGAAGGGAAAAAATTTGCGTTATTTTGTGAGTATTTTCAGCCAAGGCCTTTATGGCCAAAATGAAGGAAGAAGGCCTTTATGGCCAAAATAGAACATCAATGCCTTTATGGCCAAAAGACAAATGAAAGACAAAAAAGAAACAAATGAAATGAAAAGATAACACGCAATGTGCGTGCACACATGGAATTGAAGGTAGACGGTCGCAGCCCTGCAGACTCCCCAAAGCGGCAAGCGCAATGCAACCGACTCAGGATCCCAGCTTGCAGGGCTTGCAGTTGTCTAGCTTAATTCCATGCGCAGAGAATGCAATGGGAGGTTGAAGCGAAGGAAGCTTGGGGCGGCCGCCGCCAAAGCTGCAATGATGCATGTCCATCCAAGTAGAGCCATGGACAGGTCATCATTGCAGCTTGAGCTGACGGCTGCCTCGTCTTCGTCTTCTTGCTCACTTCTTCGTCTTGACATCTCCCATTTTTCTGGCACTTCTGAGACTGCGCTGCCAAAGGCTGCCTTATATATCATAAATGGTACCATCGGCAAGCCGAAAGTAAGCTCTTTTCTCCCAAAAAAAACAATTGCCCCAAGTGTAAAGTCAAAGAAATTTCCCTACTATGAGTGGAATCTGCTTGTGGGGCATTTGCATTTTGTTTTCACGCGCAGTTCAAGAACTCTTTTCATGCGCGCTCAAACAAAATACAGGTGACACAGCAGATTCCACTCATAGTAGGGAAATTTCTTTGACTTTACACTCGGGGCAATTGTTTTTTTTGGGAGAAAAGAGCTTACTTTCGGCTTGCCGATGGTACCATTTATTTCTTCAACTTTAAAGATACCAAAATAAAACTCATTATTGTTATTCATAAAATTTTTTTAAAAAGATTCTTGTTCATAAAAATTATTTTAATTTATGTTCTTTATTTTTATTATTGTTCTTTTTTTAATTTGAACTTCCTTGGCCTTATACTCGAAAAATTCGATTTTTGTGAGAAAAGTTTTACTTTTGGCTTGCCGATGGTACCATATATTTCGCAGGGTGACGATGTCCAGTGTGATGATACAAAGAGAAACGACCCTAAAAAATTTTGCTTTGGCCTTGGTATGACTTTAATTAAAAAACATTTGGAAAAAATGCCTTGTGTGATTTTCGGGAGAACAGAGCTTTACTTTTAGCATGCCGGTAGTACCAGATATTTATTCAATTTTAAACATACAAAAAAGTTAATGCCTGTGTCAGGATTCGTACCTGCTAGATTAACCTAAAAGGCCAATCGCTTTCACCACTACACCACCTGTCCGTCTGTCTTTGTACATGACTAAAAGGTTAGTAGTATATGATTGAACAAAGCCCAAGAGCCAAGGACGCATGTGTGGGGGGGGGGGGGGTAAATGAATACCTACACCCGTTCATGGAGTAGATGCGAAGAAGGGAAGGGAAGAAGGGAAGGGAAGGGAAGGGAAGGAGTTCGTGCGGCACTTTTGTTTTGCAATTTTCTCTATCAAATCTTAACTTATATGCAGCTTTTCGCGAGTACCCCCCATAATTTGATGTTGCCCTTTCCATTGCAGCCAAAATCAGTTCAATCCG
The DNA here is from genome assembly GCA_030248095.1 of Ptycholaimellus sp. GST1_10. Classification (NCBI taxonomy): domain Eukaryota; kingdom Metazoa; phylum Nematoda; class Chromadorea; order Chromadorida; family Chromadoridae; genus Ptycholaimellus; species Ptycholaimellus sp. GST1_10. Next base: position 27,575 of record JASANA010012647.1, on the reverse strand, counting down.
TGCTGGCTGGGCTGAGAAAAACTCTTATCAATTTTAAGATCTGGCAATAACCCTCAAAACATACACCTGGGTCGAAAAGAGGGGCTGGGCGCTGACGGTCGCTGCGCTCCCTCGCGCCAGCCCAATTATGGATCACTGTCTGCCGTTGATTGCCATCTAGAGCTTGCGTACACCCGATATTTTTATCTATGCGCTCATGCACAGCAGGCTCACAGCAGGGGTCCTTTGATTCTTTTGCCTTCTTTTATCCTCCTTTTAGGTATTTGTGATGGACGAATGTGATGGACGGACGAACTGAGCGTAGGCGGCAAACCTCAAAAAAGCTACGAGTGTAAAATGTAAAAAGATCGTGTGAGGAGGTGAGTATTGACAACAAAACTTAATGTTGGGTATGTAAGCGTCAAACATACATGAACTTAAAGATCTTAATTTGAACCGCAATCGGTGAGAACTTCAAATTTATGTTGAAGAATTTTATGTTTGAAATCCTACACGTTAAATCAGGCCGAAAAAAGGGCTTTGTACAAATATTTGGCATTTTAGGTCAATAATAGTGACAAATGTCAAAAATATATTGATGAAAGTCAAAAAATTCCCCTTTCCCACCTTCTTATTTGGATTTTGCGAGCGGAGCATAAACACGGCTCCCTCTTGACCAAGAACAAACCTCGTAGTCTTTTAGCCAAGAACAAGCTCAAACTCAAGTGGCTTAACTTCATGGGTTTGAGACAGGTGGACGTGAACAAGCAGGCCATCTCCAATCATGTCTGAGGCATTCTATAGGGACGTAAATTATTAATATGATGTGAATTTGCCACTGCCTGGTCTTCTTGGGTTTCCACCGGGCCATGGTGAACTAACTGTGTTGGCTTCTACCAGCAGCTCACCATCAATTTCGTCTTGAGGCATTCTTAAGAGCTTTTAATCTCAAGACCTGCACCAAATAGGTGACTTTATGTTCACTACAAAATACATTTTGACCGTTTATTTAGCCTTATTGAATTATGTTTTTGCGCGGCCGCAGGCCGCCTGCCGCGGAGGGCAGGGCAGTCAGAGCTCCGGAGGCCGTAGGGCATGGGTGCGGAGGCCCCGGAGCGTAGCCTAGCATGCGAAGCATGCTAGGTGAAGCGTAGGGGCCGTAGCGCCCGTGCCCGGAGGCCGGAGGAGCTCTGGCGCCCAGCACGGAGCGGCGGGCGGCCAAGGCCCGCTTATACAGTTACCCCATTTTTCGTCCGTCTGTCCGCATATCCATATAATAAAAGCTGGGCCTTGTCTGTTAGTAGATCGTTTCGCGCAGGCCCAATTCAGTAGCTGCAGTTGAAGTAAGGCCATTTTTGGGTAAATCAAGGTCGCCTAACCAAAATATGTTGTCCGTAGCTTTCTCCGATCATGGGAATATGCTTAAAACATTAAAAATGCGAGTTTTTTCAATGTTTTGGAACTGCGCAGTTTTGGAAAGCTATCCAATCGGATGATATTGCACTCTTTAAACAAATTTCCAAACTGCTTGACTAACCAGTGTCCATCTTGGGCAGCCTAACACTACTCGGGTTGGATGCCTAATCTTTGAAGTCCCTTGAGGACATCCAATTTTGGTGGTGGTTGGGTTTTTTTTTTTTTTTTTTTTTTTTTTTTTTTTTTTTTTTTTTTTTTTTTGTTTTTTATATATAATAGAGGAAGGCCCTGTTTTCTTCCGGCCTTCGGCGCAGTCTGGGGACAGCTTCTTGCGAATATTTTAAGCTTTTTCTAGGGCAATTTGGGGACAGGCAAAATGATAGACCCTGGCAGAGCTTGCAAAAATCACGAGAATGTGCTCAAAATTTCGAAAATGTGAGCCTTATCTTGGTTTAAGATCTGCGCAGGCTTCTAGGCTACCCAGGAGCGAAAAATTTCAGTCATTAAACTTAAATATTACCAAACAAACAAGCCTTGAACCACTTTGGCAACCTAACCCTTGGGTGCACACTTGGGTTGGGTGCCTAATCTTTGAAGTCCCTTGAGGACAGCCAGGTGTTTGCTGTTGCATTCACCTGGTGTGGGTGGGGGATCTTCAAAAGAGTCGTTAGACCAAAAAAGAGGCTAATGCATGAAAAAAGCTGAGCACCCGTGTAGCGGGATCCATGCAGCCCAAATCCAAATGCTTAAAAGAGGCTAATGCGTGAAAAAAGCAGAGCACCCGTGTAGCAGGATCCATGCAGCCCAAACCCTCCCATCATCCTACATGTTTCCTACATGTTTCACACAAATCCCCAAACTTTTTCACCATTCTCCAATAAACCCCCCCCCCCCCCCCAACCATTGCTCCTTTATTCCAAACCAACCAAAAACTGGTGCCCCCCTGCTCCAAATAAACCTTTTAACCTTCTGTACTCTAAAAAAACTCCAAATAAATTATCTCCATGCTCCTTTCCAATCTTTTGCCGATTCCAATACAATTCTAGCCTCTTTGTTTCACACCAGCCCCCACGCCCATGTCTCCATGCATCCAAGCCCAAAACCCTGACCTTCATTTACCAAAGTACAACCATACAAACCCCCAAAGTCTTTGCCTCCATGCTCCACATTAACTCCCAAATCCCTGCCTCTTTTTTCCATACCAACCCCCAAACCATCGTCTCTATGCTCCTTGCAAACTCCCAAATCAAAGCATCCATTCTTCACAGAGACCCCCAAACCATTGCCTCCATGCTCCATACAAACCTTCAGATCAGTGGGGATATAGGATTTTGGTTCGGGGAAGTGAAATTTGGGTCAAATTTTTATCAATATTTCGTATCTATGCGGAAAATATTTATGAATTATGGAAATATTGGAAAACCGCCAAAAATCTCCAAAAATTGTCATTTTTGCCAGTTTTTTTGACCACGCACAAGTATGCACAGCGTTTTGATTCCCCATTTGAAAATTTGTTTTGAAAATTTTCTCATGGCTTTTTAATAAATACAAATTGTATTAGGTGGCCTAATGCGGCAGCATCAGCATTATTTTGTTATGAATTTTTTTGCAATTTGGATTTTTTTGCAATGTTAAAAGAGCTCTAAACCTAAAAAGCATCAAAAAAAAATTTTCGATTCCAAATGTCGCCTCCAAAAACTTATTCAACTATTCCTCAAATTGAAAATTTATCCAATTACCCCCACCCATTATCCAATCAGGAGTGAAATTTGGTTCAAAATTTTTCAATATTTCGTTTCTAGATCTAGCTTTCTTCAAAATTGCAAAAAAATTAAGAAAACTTGCAAATATGGTAAAAATTTACAATTTTTTGGGTAGCGAAGTTTTTATTGAAATTAGGCTATAAAAACACAAAAATGGGCAAATAAATTGGCGAAAAATTTTGACAAACATACAATAACTGTGCATAATTATTATCAAGAATGCTGTTTTTAGGTATTTCCATTTTTTTAAAACTTTACTCAAATCCCCACGAAGCAAAATTCTAGCTCTGCCCCTGATCCTCACAATAATGCTCTTCCCAACCATGAGGCTCCTCTCCAAATTCTTTTCAGAATTAACCCTCCACGTTCGAATGATGTCTGTCTAGCCATTTAAACTTAAATTGAAGTATAATCACCACAATAGTCAGCAGTTAGCCCCTCAACCATCCCAGCCTTTTGCACCCTCCCCAAAGCAATTTGTACCCCTGACAGCCATTTAACCTCCACAAGCTAATTGTCCCTTCCAACCGTTTGCTCTACTCCAACATTTCACCACCCTCTTCCTCGAGCCATTCCCTCTCCCCCCAAACATTTGCACCCCCCCCCCCCCTGTTTGCCCCCAACCATCTGCATCCCCCATAAATTTGCATATGAGTTTACCTTATGTTCCAAATAAACGCTCAAATAATTTTACGTACTATATATTGTAGCCGTAAAGTTTTACCACAATTGTCTCCCCAACGATACTCAGCCATTAGCCGACTTCAGACTTGTTCCCCCATCCATTCCCCCCTCGAGCATTAAATTGTAAACACATAACTAAACATCTTTACAATCGTAACCCCAACGATATTTGAGAAGAAATATTACCCTTATCGTTTGTTAGTACAATAATTTGATTCCAAATAAAATTTAGAAAAGCTAAACCAACAGTTAAGCCTACAGTTTGCTCCTCATCACAAACAAACCTTTTGCCCCCCCCCCCCCCCCCCCCCCCAGCCGTTTACCATGCCCTAATTATTTGGCTCCCTTAGTCCAAAGATTTCTTATAAAAAACCCCCTTTCATGTCAAATTGAAAATTATAAAAGCCTAACTAAGTTTTAGTACGTCTCCCAACTGTAGCTAGGACCATATAGTCGCCGTAGGCGACGGCGAAGCTCAACCTAGTCTTATATAATACGGGTGATACCATTTTTGGGGTGGCCTTGGTGCAGAATGGTTTCAAAGTGTATCCAGGCATGCGATACCATTTTGGATAGATCTCAGCGAGTTTAACAAAATATCTTGTATTGTCCTCGCGATTTTTCCTTAATAAAGAATTATGAGTGAAAACGTGTCGATTTTTGCTAATTTTGGGTCTTTTTTATTTTTACTTTGCTCTAGCTCCTTCAATTTTTAACTTTTCTTGGCGAAATTTTTTTTAACTTCACGCCTAAACAATTATCTTTTAAACCACCAAATTACTTTTTCATTTTACCTAAACTATTTTTGTGAAAAATCTCATTGAGTGAAGTACATTTTTGCGATTTTGGCCCTACTCAATGAGCTGATGTTGTTTTTATTTTTTTATGTGTTTTGATGTGAGTAGGAGCGTGTATTTTCTCTTTCCCTTTCTGTTCTTTGCGGGTGTCCTTGGTGTGGCGGTGGCTTTGTCTGGGGCTGTCGGGGGGGAGGGGGGGGGGGGGAGAGCGCACCGCCTCTCCTTCGCCCTGTGCGTGGTGTTTGGGGTTTGGGTTTTTGTTTTTCTTTGTTTAGGGCTTTAGTCTTACAGGGTGCTTCAATCTTTCTTATTTTTTTTTTCTTGGGAGGAGAGTATATTAGTTTTCGAAGAACTCGCGAGAGATATGGGTGGTGTGGGGGTGGTGTGGTGTTTTGTGTTTGTAAAAGTGTGTTGTCTCTCCCCTTCTTCTTTTTCTTCTTCCTCCTCTTTTTCTTCTTCTCCGCATCTTTTCAATGGGCGGTAGTAGGGTTTTTTTTTCTTCCCCCCCCCCCCCCCCCGGTCCCTGGGTCTCGTTTGTTTGTTTTTTTTTATTAGTCTTTGGTTAAACAACGCGTATGGCCACAGGGGGGGTGGTGTTCTTGGGGGGGGGGGGGGTGGTGGATGGGGGGGGGTACGATCCCTTTTTGGTAATTTTTTTTTTTTGGGATTTTTTGGTTGGGGAAAAAATTTGGTCCTCCCGGGGGGTAATAATAACTCTTTTTCTTTAATTCGTTGGCCTAGTCTATATATTGTTAATGTTTATTTATTTTTTATTTGGTTTGTAATTATTTTTTTTTTTTTTTTTTTTTTTTTGTTTTTTTTTTTTTTGTTTTTTTTGTTAATTATTTTTGTTTTTTTATTGTTTTTTTTTTTTTTTTCCATTATTTTCTAATTTTTTCTTTCTTTTTTTTTGTTTTTTCTTTTTTTTTTTAATGGGTTTTTTTTTTTATTTTTTTTTTATTTTGTTTTATAATTTTATATTTTTGTATATTTTTTTTTTTCTTTATATTAAAAGTGGGAAATAATTGTATAGCCGAAGGAGAAATGGGTCTCTTTTCTCCAAATTTTTTTATTGCCTCCGGGCAAAAAGTAAGGTTTATATTTTGATATGAGTGGAACAGTGAATAAGACTTACATTTTCACTCTTGCGAATGTCTTTTGGCTAAGTCAGGTTGTGCTGTAACATCTATTGGGCTGGTGCGTAGGGAGCAAAGCGAACGTCAGCGCCAGCTCTTTTCGACTGGGTGTACGTTTTGAGGGTTATTGCTAGATCTTTATTTTGATAAGGCTCTAGCTCGTCACAGGGAGCTTCAATCTTTCTAATTCTTTTTGCATTGGAAAGAGCATCATCAAATTGACAAACTTGTGAAAAAATTTGCTGAAAGTTGCAGATTGTAGTAAATTTGTAAAAAAATTTGTCGAACTCCTCCTTCTCCTCCTCCTTCTCTTCTTCTTCTCTTCTTCTCGCATCTATTCATGGAGATAGTAGGTATTCATTTCTTCCCCCACTCATCCCCCCCGGGTCTTGGACTCATGTATTGACTTTTATTCATAAGTCTTCAGTTAAACAACAACGCATATGCACCGTGGCGTAGTGGTCTAGTGATGGATGGCTGTTAATTTTGGAAGGTTCGAATCCTTCTTAGGCATTATTTTATTTTGGAAATTTTAAGTTGAGAAAACAAATTGTAAACATCGGCGGTCATTAGATCTCTTTTTGAAATCGATTGCCCTAAGTATAAATCATGAAAATTTCATAAAAATATATTAGTTTGGCATAATTTTTATTGTATTTTTAATTTTCGAATCTTTTCTCTTTGTTATATTTGTTAATAATTTTGTTTTTTATTTGTTATTTATTTTTTTATCCAATAATATCTTAAATATATTTTCGATTCTTTTATGTTTGTTATATTTTTTAATGAGTTTATTTTTTTATTTTTTTTTCATATGTTATAAAATAATATAAATTTGTATTTATACATTATACACTATATTAAAAGTGGAAGAATAAATGGTACTATTGTAGGCAAATGGGTCTTTTTTAAATTTTTAGTTGTGCCAATAAAAATCAATAAATTTATCTACTACTTGTGGAATCTGCTGCGTCATCTGCATTTTGTTTATGGGCGCGCATGGAAAGAGACACTGAACTGCGCGCCAAAAACAAAATGCAACTGTCCAAGCAGCAGATTCCACAAGTAGTAGATAAATTTCCTTGACTTTTTGCTCGAGGCAATTAAAAAATTTGGAGAAAAGAGACCCACATTTGGCTTGCCGATGGTACCAGTTATCTATTTATGTTGATGAAGTTAGCTGTTCATTGAATAGAAGAACCAAAAGCCACTGAGACCAGTGTTAATTTAGTAGTATATATTCAATGTGAAATATATCGCAATATAATTAATTTTGTTTAAAATTCATTAAAGATTACGGAAATCAGTGAAACTGTTCTAAGAAGTTTGCTGGAAATTTGCATAAAACTGATAAAGTGGCCGCGCGAAGCATGGCCACTGTCACTGACCAATATTACTAGTATCCAGAATATAAAAGCTGAGCCTTGTCCGTTATGAAGGAACGCGGTGCATTCGCAATTTTGCCTTTTTGCAGTTAAAACAATGTTTATAGGGTAAATCGGGGCTGCCTAAATTGATCCAGGGGTGCATGGAATTGCACAAATTAGTTTTTTATATCGAAAATGACAAAATTATTATATTTTAGGTCATTTTTCGGGCATTTCAAATCTGCGCAATTTGGTCAGATACCCAATGAAGTAAGTTTTCAGAAATGCTTAAAGAAGGCCAGTGGGCCAAGGCACGCGGCGCAGTCCTACATTTTAGGCATTTACATGATGCATTTAGGGTAATTCAGGGCTGCCGAAACTCAATCAGAACTCCCCCAGGTTGCAAAATTTGTCTTTATACCTCGAAATTTTCAAATTTGTGCGATTTTAGGCCATTTTCGGGCATTATGAATCTGCACAATTCAGCCAGTTATCTAACAAATTAAGGTTTCAGGCATTTTTAAATACGGATTCGTTTCGCACAGTGAATCACTTCACAGTAACACTTCAATGCATTGGATGCAAATAGTATAATAGAATATGCAGAAATGCATTGGATGCAAATAGAATAATAGAATATGCAGAAATATGAAGCTTGATTAGAATAAGTAGTTAGATTTTTCCTACTCTTGAAAGGAGCGATTTTTGATTAATTGCGGAAGGCTACTTGCAGACTTCCTGTTTCCATTGATTTCGTTAGAATTTCAGTTCAAAGATATCCATTACCTTCAGAAATTGTTCATTCAATGGAACAGAATCGATCAGAACAAAAATTATAAATACTGGAATGGCTGAAAATTAACTGACACTTTGTAATGAGAAGAATGAATCAATAATTAAAAGGACCAAAAAAATTAATATACGGCATGGGCATACAAAACGATGTATATAAAATTTAAATTTTGCACCAACACGACCTATTAAAAATATGAAAGCAGAAAAAGTGAAAACAAAATTATTCGAATTCGAATGACAGATAGTATTACAAATTTCTGACTTAAAAAAGCCAAAACCTTTTTGAGAAAAAAAGATATATCAATATCGTTTCGAAAAATAGCTATATAAAACAATTTTCTAAATATTTACCACTAAGAATTTTTTAAAAATAAATAAACACAAGAAGTAATTTAATTAAAACCTACTCTAAAGCATTGCTAGAAATAATGATGTGCGCCGCAGGCCTCTCCCAACCTAGTCCAGTATATGAAAGCTAAGCCTTGTCCGTTACAAAGGCACGCGGTGCATTCGCAAATTCGCCTTTTTGCAGTTAAAACGATGCTTATAGGGTAAAACGGGGCTGCCTAACTTGATCCAGGGGTGCATGGAATTGCAAAAATTTGTTTTTTATATCGAAAATGGCAATTTTGTTAAATTTTAGGTCATTTTTCGGGCATTCAGAATCTGCGCAGTTTGGCGAGATACCCAACGAAGTAAACTTTCAGGGATTCTTAAACAAGACAGTGAGTACTGCGAAGATCAGATATCATTCAGCACATTTGACGTAGATGGATACAATTTCAAATGCTGAAAGTTAGCTGGGAGATTTTGGTTCACATACCTGAAGTTTCATTGATAATTACAGTGCCTCTTTCTATGCAGAATTGTAAGTGATATGTTGTAAGAAGAATTGACTGCGCATTAAAACAACGTTTCATGAATGCAGTCCTGAACAGGACTGAAGACTGAAACTAAAATCTAAAGAATTGAAACAAAGCTTTGCTTTGGACTTTATAGATTAATTTCTTAATAGAAAATTTTACATTTTTCAATTAATTAATTAACTGGAAATGGCAAATACTGAATTGAAGAAATACATTAAATTATTCTTCAATTATTTTTGAATTTCAAAAGCTGCTCAAACCAGTTGCTCTGTAAAGATCAAATTATCATTTCAAATTGTAATGTGTTTAACAACAACATATGAAAAGAAACACAATCTGTTCAAAAACTAACAAAAATCGCAGGCAAGTTGAGTACCTAAGTTGAGTACATTTAAAAATCCAAAAAAAATCTTTAAAAAAACTTTCAAAAAACAATTGGACGTGTAAACTAATGATTGCCTGGCCGAAAATATCAATTTGACTGTTAAAAAGATATAAAAATGCCAGATAAAGTAAAAATAAGAGATGTCGATGAGATGCAACATGATAAATAACATAAAATTTTGATAAACCAATAATTTGATGTAAAAAAATATCTAAAATGATTAGGTATCTTAATAACCTTCAAAAATAAGAATTTCCAAAAGGGATAAAATCAGAAAAAGTAAAATGTTCTCTAAAACTAATAAAAATGTTGATGTGCGCCGCAGGCCCTCCCAACCCCCTCCCACCCTACTATGAAAGCTAAGCCTTGTCCATAATATAAATGCTGAGCCTTGTCTGTCACGTCATCACGCCGTGCAGGACGAATACAGCATCTTTTGACATAAAAACAACTTTTCTGGGTAAAACAAGGTCAGAAAAGCCGAAAATCATGGACCCAGCTTGATCCGATCACGGGAATGTGCTTAAAACATCAAGTGTTTGGGCAAAGTGGTCGTTTTGGAGGGTTTTTTGGGCGCAGCTTTTGATTGGCTTTGAATTTCGCTATGCGGTTTTTTGCATTCGGAAGATATTATTTTTATCTTCAAAATGGCATTGGAATTTTTAAAAACGGTTGAGAATTGGCTGAGCTACATCCAAAACAAATTTTAGCTAATAAGCCATTCTGGCGGCCTACCCAGGCCTCCAATGTTTCAGTGGATTTTCAAATAGGCTATGACAGGGCAGCTATATTTGTCTCCTGCATAGTTAGCTGGCTTGGTATTGACATGTCTGGAGCTGCCAATGTGCGCCGCAGGCCTCTCCCAACCTAGTCCATAATATAAAAGCTGAGACGTGTCTGTAGCGTGACCACCTCGCGCAGTCCGAATTCAAGCTGTACCTTAGAACTTAGTAGCTTATTGGGTAAATCATGGCCGGGGAACACGATAGCGTTGGAACCAGCTTGATCCAATCACGGGAATGTGCTTAAAACATCAAAAATGTGAGTTTTTTCAATGTTTTGCCTCTGCGCAGTTTTGTGCAGGTATCCAATCTGGCAATATTTCACTGATTAAACATAAATGTCCTCACAGGTCTCCAAACAAGCGTCCTTCCAGACAGCCTTTCCTTTATAGGTTTTGCTGCCTGATTTTTGAAGTCCCTTGAGGACAGCCAGGTGTTTGCTGTTGCATTCATTTGGTGTGGCTGTAATTTGGTCACTGGGTGGGGGTTTCTAAAAGAGTCGGCAGACCACAAAAGAGGCTTATGCATGAAAAAAGCTGAGCACCCGTGTAGCGGGATCCATGCAGCCCTAATAAAAAAATTTATTTTAATTTTTATTTAATTAATTTATTTCAGCCCATTTTAATTTTTTTCATTCAATAGATACTACCCTTATCTGCGAATTTTAGCTGAGTTACAAATATTCTAAATTCAAACCTAAGAGCCCTTCTGATGCCTTGCTCAAGTCTGCAATGTTTCAATGGATTAACAAAGAGTAATTCAATTAATTTACAATGGATAAACCAAAGCAATTTCAGAAATTACCAAAAATTATGATGTGCGCCGCAGGCCTCTCCCAACCTAGTCCATAATATAAAAGCTGAGACGTGTCCGTAGCGTGAGCACGCCGCGCAGTCCGAATTCAAGCTGTAACTAGGAAATTAAGAGTTTTTTGGGTAAATCGTGGCCGGGGAACACGATGGCGTTATAACCAGCTTGATCCAAGCACGGGAAAGTGCTTAAAACGTCAAAAAACTGGGTTTTTTCAATGTTTTGCATCTGCGCAGATTTGTGCAGGTATCCAATCTAGCAATATTTCACTCATTAAACATAAATTTCCAGACAGCTTGGCAAACCAGCAACCTTCACAGGCAGCCGTACCTAATTTGGGTGCAGTGCCTGCTTTTTGAGTCCCTCGAGGACAGCCGGGTGTTTGCTGTTGCATTCATTTGGTGTGGCTGTAAATTGGCCACTGGGTGGGAGTTCTAAAGGAGTCGGAAGACCATAGAAGAGGCTAATGCATGAAAAAAGCTGAGCACCCGTGTAGCGGGAACCATGCAGCCCAGATTCCAAATTTGCTTTGAATTTCGTATTATTTTTTTGCATTCAATAGATATTACCTTTACCTGCAAAATTTTTAAAATTAATTAAGAATTAGCTGAGTTACAACTTATCGAAATTTAAACCTAAGAGCCCTTCTGGTGCCTTGCTCAAGTCTGCAATGTTTCAATGGAAGCAAATACAATTTGCGTTGATTTGGTGATTACTGAAGTTGTTGCATGGTTTAAATGAAAAATCAAATCCAAATATGTAAAATTGCATATTAGGAATCAAAGAACATTAAAATTATCATAAAATTTGCAGTATGAGTGTACTTAATAAAGGAGCGAAGATAGCCACAAATCAATGCAAGAATGTGAAAACCAGAAAACCACTCGGAGTTTCTGAAAAATACATAAATGCAAATAATAAATAAACCAAAGCAATTTCAGAAATTACCAGAAATGTAGATGTGCGCCGCAGGCCTCTCCCAACCTAGTCCATAATATAAAAGCTGAGACGTGTCTGTAGCGTGAGCATGCCGTGCAGTCCGAATTCAAGCTGGATCTTGGAAGTTAGTAGCTTATAGGGTAAATCGTGGCCGGGGAACACGATGGCGTTATAACCAGCTTGATCAGATCACGGCAATGTGCTTAAAACATCAAGAGTTTGGGTAAAATGTTCATTTTGGAGGGTTTTTCGGCCATAGCTTTCGCCTGGAATTGAATTTCGCAATGCAGTTTGTTGCATTCAATAGATATTAACTTTACTTGCAAAATGGCGTTGGAATTTTTGAAATCGGTTGAGAATTGGCTGAGCTACAGCCAAAACCAATTTTAGCTAATGAGCCATTCTGGCGGCCTACCCTGGCCTCCAATGTTTCAGTAGATTTTGAAGTAAGATACAACAAGAGAGTTCATTCGGCAGCTTTTGTCTGTTTAGGCCTGACTGGCCGACTTGATTATGGCATTATGGAGCTAGCGATGTGCGCCACAGGCCAATACCATAATATCTGGTACCATCGGCAAGCCAACATTAAGTCTCTTTTCTCCCAAAATTGACAATACCCTGAGTGAAAAGTCAAAGAAATAAAATTACTGCTACTGGAATCTGCTTGGACAGTTGCATTTTGTTTTTGGCGCGCAGTTCAGTGTCTCTTTTCATGCGCGCCCAAAAACAAAACGCAGATGGCGCAGCAGATTCCAGTGGCAGTAATTTTATTTCTTTGACTTTTCACTCAGGGTATTGTCAATTTTGGGAGAAAAGAGACTTAATGTTGGCTTGCCGATGGTACCAGATATTTCTTCCACTTTTAATATAGTACAAAATATAGATACAAATTTTATACTGTTTGTTGGTTATATATTTAGTTAAAATTTTATTGTATAAAAAAAATTTATTTTAAAAAGTATTACAAAAATATAAGATTCAAAATTTAAAAATAAAATGCAAATATATTGGCAAATAACATATTTTTGTTAAATTTTCATGACTTATACTCAGAGCGATCGAATTTTGGGATAAAGAGCTTAGTCTTTGGCCTGCCGAATGTAGCAATTGTTTGCTCAACTTTAAATGAAATGAAATAAAAATAAATGCCTGAGATGGATTTGAACCAACCAGTTTCACCCAGCATTCTTATCGCTTTCACCACTACACCACTGGTGCATATGGCTCCTCAGTCTAACTGAAGAATTATGAATAAATAAAGATACAAGAGGCCCAGAGACCCAGGCAGAAAGGAGGGGGGAAGAAATGAATACCTACTATCGTCCATTGAATAGATGCGGAGGAGGAGAAGAAGAAGAAGAAGAAGAAGAAGGAGGAGTTCGGACAAATGGTTTTGAGGAATTTTCAATTGTATACTGCCATTTTTGGGCAATTTCTCGCGAGTTTTTGTTAATTTGCAGATGCTCTTTCTATTGCAACAAAAATCAGAGAAAACGGAGCTTCCTGTGAGGAGGAAGAGCCTTATCAATTTTAAGATCTAGCAATAACCCCGAAAACATACACCTGGGTCGAAAAGAGGGGCTGGGCGCTGACGGTTCGCTTCGCTCCCTCGCGCCAGCCCAATAGAGGAGCCTGTCTTGTGGGTCGCCACTTTGCGCACAGCCGGGGAAGCTGCTGGTGAGAAGTTGATAGTGTTTTTGGGTAAAATGGGGCTGTCCGATCCAATGGTGCAATTTTCAAATTGATCTGATCACGGGAACATGCTTAAAACATCAAAAATGTTACTTTTATCAATGTTTTAAAGCTGCGCAGTTTTGGAAATCTACCCAATCTGGCGAAATTTCAGTCATTAAACATAAATTTCCATACAAGCTGGCCAGCCAGTGAACCAATAGCTGAATTAACCATTTGATTGATGTCCCTGGAGGATAGCCAGATGTCGTATTCACCTGGTGTGACTCTAATTTGGCCACTCTAATTTGACCAATGCTGAGCATCCATGTAGCGGGACCTATGCTGCTCAAACAACCTTCAGACATATGCACTTCCCCAGCAGTTTAGTCTCACTTTCAAAATTCTTTCAAACTTTCAAAATTAATCCCCAAGCAGTTTGACCAGTCCTATGCCCTTTTGCCCCCCAAAGTCGTTTGCTTAATGCTCTCCCATCCTCTCCCATCTCATAGCCATTCACCCCCATCCACCGCAGCCATTTGCCCCCAAACTCTTGATGTTTTAGCACATTGCCGTGATCTGATCAAGTTTAAACCCATTTTTCCCCGCCACGACTTCCCTAAGTCTAACTCCAAGATCCAAATCAACGCACGTTGCTTTTATTTAACTAGGGTCGGAGAGGCCTGCGGCGCACTTCCATTTCTGAATTTCTGAAATTGCTTTGGTTAGTTATTATTTGCATTTATGTATTTTTCAGAAACTCCGAGTGGTTTTCTGGTTTTCACATTCTTGCATTGATTGTGGCTATCTTCGCTCCTTGATCAAGGACACTCAGACTGCAAATTTTATGATAATTTTAATGTTCTCTGACTGATTTTACATATTTGGATTTGATTTTTCATATTTAAACCATGCAACAACTTCAAGTATCCCATACGCAAATTGTATTTGCTTCCACTGAAAATTGCAGACTTGAGCATGGCACCAGAAGGGCTCTTAGGTTTAAATTTCGATAAGTTGTATTAGCTGAATCTTAATTAATTTTAAAAATTTTGCAGGTAAAGGTAATATCTATTGAATGCAAAAAAATAATACGAAATTCAAAGCAAATTTGGAATCTGGGCTGCATGGTTCCCGCTACACGGGTGCTCAGCTTTTTTCATGCATTAGCCTCTTCTATGGTCTTCCGACTCCTTTAGAACTCCCACCCAGTGGCCAATTTACAGCCACACCAAATGAATGCAACAGCAAACACCCGGCTGTCCTCGAGGGACTCAAAAAGCAGGCACTGCACCGAAATTAGGTACGGCTGCCTGTGAAGGTTGCTGGTTTGCCAAGCTGTCTGGAAATTTATGTTTAATGAGTGAAATATTGCTAGATTGGATACCTGCACAAATCTGCGCAGATGCAAAACATTGAAAAAAAAATCCAGTTTTTTGACGTTTTAAGCACTTTCCCTGCTGCTTGGATCAAGCTGGTTAGTTTGAACGCCATCGTGTTCCCCGGCCACGATTTACCCAAAAAACTCTTAATTCCCTAGTTACAGCTTGAATTCGGACTGCGCGGCGTGCTCACGCTACGGACACGTCTCAGCTTTTATATTATGGACTAGGTTGGGAGAGGCCTGCGGCGCACATCATAATTTTTGGTAATTTCTTAAATTGCTTTGGTTTATCCATTGTAAATTAATTGAATTACTCTTTGTTAATCCATTGAAACATTGCAGACTTGAGCAAGGCATCAGAAGGGCTCTTAGGTTTGAATTGTAGAATATTTGTAACTCAGCTAAAATTCGCACATAAGGGTAGTATCTATTGAATGAAAAAAATTAAAATGGGCTGAAATAAATTAATTAAATAAAAATTAAAATAAATTTTTTTATTAGGGCTGCATGGATCCCGCTACACGGGTGCTCAGCTTTTTTCATGCATAAGCCTCTTTTGTGGTCTGCCGAGCTCTTTTAGAAACCCCCACCCAGTGACCAAATTACAGCCACACCAAATGAATGCAACAGCAAACACCTGGCTGTCCTCAAGGGACTTCAAAAATCAGGCAGCAAAACCTATAAAGGAAAGGCTGTCTGGAAGGATGCTTGTTTGGAGACCTGTGAGGACATTTATGTTTAATCAGTGAAATATTGCCAGATTGGATACCTGCACAAAACTGCGCAGAGGCAAAACATTGAAAAAACTCACATTTTTGATGTTTTAAGCACATTCCCGTGATTGGATCAAGCTGGTTCCAACGCTATCGTGTTCCCCGGCCATGATTTACCCAATAAGCTACTAAGTTCTAAGGTACAGCTTGAATTCGGACTGCGCGAGGTGGTCACGCTACAGACATGTCTCAGCTTTTATATTATGGACTAGGTTGGGAGAGGCCTGCGGCGCACATTGGCAGCTCCAGACATGTCAATACCAAGCCAGCTAACTATGCAGGAGACAAATATAGCTGCCCTGTCATAGCCTATTTGAAAATCCACTGAAACATTGGAGGCCTGGGTAGGCCGCCAGAATGGCTTATTAGCTAAAATTTGTTTTGGATGTAGCTCAGCCAATTCTCAACCGTTTTTAAAAATTCCAATGCCATTTTGAAGATAAAAATAATATCTTCCGAATGCAAAAAACCGCATAGCGAAATTCAAAGCCAATCAAAAGCTGCGCCCAAAAAACCCTCCAAAACGACCACTTTGCCCAAACACTTGATGTTTTAAGCACATTCCCGTGATCGGATCAAGCTGGGTCCATGATTTTCGGCTTTTCTGACCTTGTTTTACCCAGAAAAGTTGTTTTTATGTCAAAAGATGCTGTATTCGTCCTGCACGGCGTGATGACGTGACAGACAAGGCTCAGCATTTATATTATGGACAAGGCTTAGCTTTCATAGTAGGGTGGGAGGGGGTTGGGAGGGCCTGCGGCGCACATCAACATTTTTATTAGTTTTAGAGAACATTTTACTTTTTCTGATTTTATCCCTTTTGGAAATTCTTATTTTTGAAGGTTATTAAGATACCTAATCATTTTAGATATTTTTTTACATCAAATTATTGGTTTATCAAAATTTTATGTTATTTATCATGTTGCATCTCATCGACATCTCTTATTTTTACTTTATCTGGCATTTTTATATCTTTTTAACAGTCAAATTGATATTTTCGGCCAGGCAATCATTAGTTTACACGTCCAATTGTTTTTTGAAAGTTTTTTTAAAGATTTTTTTTGGATTTTTAAATGTACTCAACTTAGGTACTCAACTTGCCTGCGATTTTTGTTAGTTTTTGAACAGATTGTGTTTCTTTTCATATGTTGTTGTTAAACACATTACAATTTGAAATGATAATTTGATCTTTACAGAGCAACTGGTTTGAGCAGCTTTTGAAATTCAAAAATAATTGAAGAATAATTTAATGTATTTCTTCAATTCAGTATTTGCCATTTCCAGTTAATTAATTAATTGAAAAATGTAAAATTTTCTATTAAGAAATTAATCTATAAAGTCCAAAGCAAAGCTTTGTTTCAATTCTTTAGATTTTAGTTTCAGTCTTCAGTCCTGTTCAGGACTGCATTCATGAAACGTTGTTTTAATGCGCAGTCAATTCTTCTTACAACATATCCCTTACAATTCTGCCTAGAAAGAGGCACTGGAATTATCAATGAAACTTCAGGTATGGGCACCAATATCGCCCAGCTCACTTTCAGCATTTGAAATTGTAGCCATCTACGTCAAATGTGCTGAATGATAGCTGATCTTCGCAGTACTCACTGTCTTGTTTAAGAATCCCTGAAAGTTTACTTCGTTGGGTATCTCGCCAAACTGCGCAGATTCTGAATGCCGAAAAATGACCTAAAATTTAACAAAATTGCCATTTTCGATATAAAAAACAAATTTTTGCAATTCCATGCACCCCTGCAAAGTTAGGCAGCCCCGTTTTACCCTATAAGCATCGTTTTAACTGCAAAAAGGCGAATTTGCGAATGCACCGCGTGCCTTTGTAACGGACAAGGCTTAGCTTTCATATACTGGACTAGGTTGGGAGAGGCCTGCGGCGCACATCATTATTTCTAGCAATGCTTTAGAGTAGGTTTTAATTAAATTACTTCTTGTGTTTATTTATTTTTAAAAAATTCTTAGTGGTAAATATTTAGAAAATTGTTTTATATAGCTATTTTTAGAAACGATATTGATATATCTTTTTTTCTAAAAAAGGTTTTGGCTTTTTTAAGTCAGAAATTTGTAATACTATCTGTCATTCGAATTCGAATAATTTTGTTTTCACTTTTTCTGCTTTCATATTTTTAATAGGTCGTGTTGGTGCAAAATTTAAATTTTATATACATCGTTTTGTATGCCCATGCCGTATATTAATTTTTTTGGTCCTTTTAATTATTGATTCATTCTTCTCATTACAAAGTGTCAGTTAATTTTCAGCCATTCCAGTATTTATAATTTTTGTTCTGATCGATTATGTTCCATTGAATGAGCAATTTCTGAAGGTAATGGATATCTTTGAACTGAAATTCTAACGAAATCAATGGAAACAGGAAGTCTGCAAGTAGCCTTCCGCAATTAATCAAAAATCGCTCCTTTCAAGAGTAGGAAAAATCTAACTACTTATTCTAATCAAGCTTCATATTTCTGCATATTCTATTATTCTATTTGCATCCAATGCATTTCTGCATATTCTATTATACTATTTGCATCCAATGCATTGAAGTGTTACTGTGAAGTGATTCACTGTGCGAAACGAATCCGTATTTAAAAATGCCTGAAACCTTAATTTGTTAGATAACTGGCTGAATTGTGCAGATTCATAATGCCCGAAAAATGGCCTAAAATCGCACAAATTTGAAAATTTCGAGGTATAAAGACAAATTTTGCAACCTGGGGGAGTTCTGATTGAGTTTCGGCAGCCCTGAATTACCCTAAATGCATCATGTAAATGCCTAAAATGTAGGACTGCGCCGCGTGCCTTGGCCCACTGGCCTTCTTTAAGCATTTCTGAAAACTTACTTCATTGGGTATCTGACCAAATTGCGCAGATTTGAAATGCCCGAAAAATGACCTAAAATATAATAATTTTGTCATTTTCGATATAAAAAACTAATTTGTGCAATTCCATGCACCCCTGGATCAATTTAGGCAGCCCCGATTTACCCTATAAACATTGTTTTAACTGCAAAAAGGCAAAATTGCGAATGCACCGCGTTCCTTCATAACGGACAAGGCTCAGCTTTTATATTCTGGATACTAGTAATATTGGTCAGTGGCCGCGCTTCGCGCGGCCACCTTATCAGTTTTATACAAATTTCCAGCAAACTTCTTCGAACTGTTTCACTGATTTCCATGATCTTTATAGAATTTTAAACAAAATTAATTATATTGCGATATATTTCACATTGAATATATACTACTAAATTAACACTGGTCTCAGTGGCTTTTGGTTCTTCTATTCAATGAACAGCTAACTTCATCAAAATAAATAGATAACTGGTACCATCGGCAAGCCAAATGTGGGTCTCTTTTCTCCAAATTTTTTAATTGCCTCGAGCAAAAAGTCAAGGAAATTTATCTACTACTTGTGGAATCTGCTGCTTGGACAGTTGCATTTTGTTTTTGGCGCGCAGTTCAGTGTCTCTTTCCATGCGCGCCCATAAACAAAATGCAGATGACGCAGCAGATTCCACAAGTAGTAGATAAATTTCCTTGACTTTTTGCTCGAGGCAATTAAAAAATTTGGAGAAAAGAGACCCACATTTGGCTTGCCGAATGGTACCAGTTATTTATTCCACTTTTAATATAGTGTATAATGTATAAATACAAATTTATATTATTTTATAACATATGAAAAAAAAATTAAAAAAATAAACTCATTAAAAAATATAACAAACATAAAAGAATCGAAAATATATTAAGATATTATTGGATAAAAAAATAAATAACAAATAAAAAACAAAATTATTTAACAAATATAACAAAGAGAAAAGATTCGAAAATTAAAAATACAATAAAAATTTATTGCCAAACTAATATATTTTTATGAAATTTTCATGATTTATACTTAGGGCAATCGATTTTGGGAAAAAGGATCTAATTTTGACCTGCCGATGGTACCAATTGTTTTCTCAACTTAAAATTTCCAAAATAAAATAATTGCCTAAAGAAGGATTCGAACCTTCCAGATTCAACCAGCCATCCATTCACTTAGACCACTACACCACTGGTGCATATGCGTTGTTGTTTAACTGAAGACTTATGAATAAAAGTCAATACATGAGGTCCAAGGGACCCGGGGGGATGAGTGGGGGAAGAAATGAATACCTACTATCGTCCCATTGAATAGATGCGGAGGGAAGAAGAAGGAGAAGGAGAAGGAGAAGGAGGAGTTCGGACAAATGGTTTTTTACAAATTTTACTACAATTCTGCAACTTTTCAGCAATTTCTCGCGAGTTTTGGTCAATTTGATGATGCTCTTTCCAATGCAAAAAGAATTAGAAAGATTGAAGCTCCCTGTGACGAGCTAGAGCCTTATCAAAATAAAGATCTAGCAATAACCCTCAAAACGTACACCCAGGTCGAAAAGAGGGGCTGGGCGCTGACGGTTCGCTTTGCTCCCTCGCGCCAGCCCAATAGATGGTTACAGCACAACCTGGACTTAGCCAAAAGACATTCGCAAGGAGTTGAAAATGTAAGTGCTTATTCACTGTTCCACTCATATCAAAATATAAAAGCCTTGAAACATCAGATCCCCGGGTATAGGCAAAATCGCAAAAATTGATTTTACTCATTTGTATTATTCAATGAAATAATTTTAATAAGTAGGTAGCACTCTTTCTCAAACACCGACATTTGTCGCTCTGGAGTGTAAATCTGTGGGCGGCGAATGACAACGGAGCCTCTGAACCGTCCGGCTGGCATTGAGTGACCATACAGCCCATAGCCTCATAACTGGCGTCACAGCGCAAAATGAATTGCGAGTCTGAACGTGGAAAGGCCAGCAAAGTTGCATCTGATAGGAGGTCCTTCGTCGCCTGGAAGGGGGCGAAGTGGTGTGGTAGTATTTGGGCAAATCAGCCATCCAATACTGCACTGCGGCCAGGAATGACTTTAGTGCACGCGGATTGTCTGGGGCAGGCTTGGGCGGACAAAATGGCCGTTCGCTCCTTGTCCGGCTGAACTCCCTCCTTTCCTCTCACTTCAAAGCCCAACCACTTGACCGACTTCTTACAGAGCTGCGCCTTCGCTGCGGAAATCTTAATGCCAGCTTCTCTCAACCTCTGCATGGCCAGCTTCAAATGCTGAAGATGGAGGGAGAATGAAGAAACGACGTGTTTCTGAGGCTTCGTATAGATAGCCATGTCGTCGGCATAGGAGAGGACGAATCTTTGCAGGTACTCAGCCATGATGGTGTCAATGGCATACTGCCAGAAATGACTGGCGTACTTCAACCCCTGCGGAACCCTCTGAAAGACATACGACTGCCCTAAGGCTCTGAATCCAGCCAAGTCTTGGCTCCCTTCCTCTAACTTAAGCGTAAAGAACGCGTTGCAGGCATCTAAGATGGAGATGTAATCGGATCCAGCCAGTAGTTCAATGGCGTCACGGATCTTCATGGCGTTCCAGTTTTGATACTCTGAAGGCTTCAGACTGGAATTGACAGGGATGAGGTTGAGGCAAAAGCGCCAATTGTCGGGATGGGTGAGGTCTTCATCGGGCTTCGTACGCTTAGGCACCAGCACCACCTTGCTAGCGTAGCTGCTCAATTTCTTAGCTACCACCCCTTGCTCCTCTAATTCCTCTATCTTCTGTCTAAGAATGGCCGTCTCCAAGTCCGAAAATGTCTGAATTCGGCAAGGAATGTTCTTAAGGTAAGATTCTAAGCGAAATCGAAAGAAATCACAGGTTCCCACGTCCTTTTTGGACTTGCTGAAAATGTCCTTGAAAGAACAAATCAGCTCCTGGAGGTCCGCCCGCTCCTTCTTGGAAAGATGGGACATGTCTAAGTTATGCAGATGACAGTCGGGGTCCCTGCACTTCCCATCGGGTCCACTTTCTCCTCCTTCACTCATCATAGCTGTCTGAGATGGATGATCTAAGAGCAGGTCTTTCGTCAAGGGAATGAAGGGATAGTCAGTGGCATTCTCTGCCTTCCCTACGATGGTTCCTAGAGGAAGGATCTGACGGTCGGCGGAATTGTTGATAAGGCTAATGCAAGCCTGTCCGTTCACTGCGAAGCCCACTACTGCCGATGGAACATAGGCCCTCTCCTCAATCAAGTCTTCCTGCCCTTCAGGCAAAGTGAAATCCCCGTAGGGAACGGTGGTTTGAGGTCGGGATTCATCGCCGTCCAAAGCATTCTCCACGACCGTTATCTTACCAGCCATTTCCACACATCCCACCTTCCAAACGGACTGGGAATAAGGCTCTAATATGGTCTCTTGGAGGAGGAATACGTCTGATGTTTCCTCTCCTTCTCCTCCACTGGAAACCTCTGTATCCTCGTCTAGGTCAATGCCTGACTCCTTCCCTGGATCTAATGAGTCGGGGATGGGCTCTAACGTCTTATCTGCAGGCATGGAGGACACTTCTTCCTCTTTCTCACCGCCCGTCGCTGCAGTTGGCGTTACACTCTCCTTCCCGCCTTTCGTTCCCGGGGCAAACCTCACCTCCTTCTCATTTAACTCCCTTTCCCTTTCTCCCTCATCTGGTGAGGAAGGTAATGGAGGTGATGGTGTTGGCGAGGGTAGAGGGGATGAGGATTCCTCGTGTCTAACGTGAACGGTTTCAGGGCAATCTGACGACGGATACTCAGGCGGTCCCGGCTCCATCACCTCCGTTCCGAACGTCAAGGTTCTCTTAGCTCCATCCAAAATCAATGGAGGAGGTGGATTGAAAGGATCATCCCCAGGCTGTTGCTGAAGGAAGTCCATGCCCAAAATACCCTTAATCGGATCCTTGTCAGCGGCCGGTAAGAGCTTCGCTTTCACCGTCTTCTGATAACCGCCCATTTGCAAGCACAAGCTCACTTCCGTGGTCTTATAGACTTCTGCACCTATGCCCGTCAAAGACACATTGTATCTAAGGACCTGCGGTTGAGGAGTGATCTGAGCGAAGAGAACTCTGGAAACTAAGGTGACCTGACTTCCAGAGTCCACCAAAAATTTGGTGATGACATGGTTGTCTTCAACCCCTGGAGGGATCTGAGCTGGCGGGCACATAAGGAAAATGTTGCCCCAATAGCGGTTCTCATGGTTGGTAGTCGCTGTGCAGGTGATGTAATAGGAGGAGAAAAGGGGCATGGTTGAAAGGGGCTGTTGTAGCATGACGTCGGGTTCCTCTCCGACCTCCATTCTCAGTCTCGCTACATCCACTGACCTGTCCTCCAGCCTCTGAACAGCACACTCCACGTGCTCCGTTCTTTCTTCCAACTGCGCCAACATCTGCTCCATATCGGCAGCTGCCTGCTGGGAATCGCTTTCCTCGTCTTCCTCCATTCTCAATCTCCTCTCCAACGCTCTTCCTCGCTCTACCCTCCGCACGGCCTCTTCTAACTGTGCCTCTGTCTGACTCATCCTCAGCTTCTCCTCTGTCGCTCTCCTCTTCTCCACTCTCTGAACGACTTCTTCCAGCTGAGTCTCAACCTGAGTCATCCCCAGTCTCTCTCTTCCGGTTTCCACTCCAGCGAAGTGGACCGAATTGTCTGCTGGGCGGAATCTAACAGCGGTTCTAAGAGTGCTTCGTCTGGGCGTGCACGGCTGAGCAGCAATGGCCGTGCCTACTCTCACCTCACCAGCCGTGCCTACTCGCATCTCACCAGCGGGATCTGAGGTTGCTTCCTCTTCTTCCCCCTCTTCTACTGTCTCTCCAGCCTCCTCCCTAGAGAAACTGTCGTGGACGTAGATGCATGAAGCACAGCAGCAATGAACGCCGGTGCAGCAGCAAGGCTCTAATAGATCATAGCACTTGCAGCAAAGGTGGAGCGCTCCGTAGTAGGGGAACAGGCAAGAGGTGAGCCACCAATTTGGGTGTTGTCTTGGCTCACAAGAGCACTTCCAATCGTAGCAGGTTCTAAGACACAGGAAGTGACAGGCCAAACAGGCCAAGAACAGGGCGAAGAGGATTACCCCCAAAGTAATCATGGCTGGGACCCCATCGTCGGGGTTGAGAGTGCTAGCCCTTGCTACTCTCACAAGCTGGGTCTGATTTGTGCTCTGAACGTGAGGGACTGGCAGTGCTCTGGCCAGCGGCAGCCACGAAAAGAAGACTGCCATGAAGAGGAACAATGAGCAGGTGGTGGAGAATGTGGTGTCTTTGGATCTTTGAGATGGTGGCTTGTCGGAAGGAGGTGTACCTGGGAGAGGATCTTTGTGGCGGAGTGCCTCGATCCTGGCGATGAGGACTTGGGCGTCGCGTCGCTCGCGCAGCTGGCGCTTCTTCTCTTCCTCCGCTTCCTTCTTCCTCTTCTCCTCCTCCTCCATCTCTTGCTTCTTCCGCAGGCGCTCCTGATGCTTCTGCTCTTCCAACTGGAGAATACGGCGTAGCTCTGCCATGGGCAGCAGAGCCAACTCCTGCGCCTTCAACGTGGGCTCTAAGACTGTTCTCTCTGAGTTTGTCGGAACTACCTCTTCTGCCAGCACGTCCTCTGCTGGAGGGTCTTGGTTGGAGCACTGGATCTGAACGTCTCTGCCGGCGCAGGCCGCCTGTTCCTCCGCCTGCTTCGCCGCCGCCCAGCTCGGGATGGCCGGGGTCTTGAGCGGGGTCTCAGTTTCTTCTTCGAGGTCGATGCAGGGGCCGCTGTATCTCATCTCGCTGGCTACCGTGCCTTCTTCTTCCATCTCCACGTCTTCCTCCGCTTCATCTTCATCTCCTCCGTCTCCCGGGAGCTGGATCTCATCTCGGCTCTCCTCACGCTCCTCCTCCGTCAAGTGGCTCTGCTGGAGTCCGTCGGGGATGTCTTGCACGCCGGGTGACACGACGAAGGCGATGGCTTGGCGTCGCTGCCGGGCCAGGTGCGGGTAATGGACTGTGCGGGGCCGGTCCTTGAAGTAGTTGCGGTAGCGGAGTGGTCTGCGGTCCTCCGCCGTTCTGAGCGCCCACTGGATGAAGCTGGCGCTTCTCTTGGAGTTGGTGGGGAGGTAGCCGTACTGCTCCAGCCTGTGCACCGCTCCGACGCCCACGTTCATCTGGACGTAGTCGCTGAGGATCACCCGACTACAGAGGAAGTAGTTGACGAGGACGTTCATGCTGTAGATGAAGTGGCCGGCGAGAGAGAGCTCGTGGGAGTCCAAGTCGTAGAGGGTCTGGTTCATGGAGGGGAAGAAGAACGCCGGTTCTTCCTGGCCCGGGCTGTAATGGAAGTCGTGGGGGTTGAGCTTCTTCGGCTGCGCCGGCTCCTCTCCGCGCTTCCTCGCCTCCTCTTCTTCTTTCTTCTGCTTGTCATAGGCTGCATTGCTCTGAGCGCTGAACTCTGAATAGATGAAGCGCTGGATCTTAGCGAGCACGTAGAAGTAGTCCTGGTGATAGTCCAGGCCACTGGTGCACAGGCCATTGCAGGCGTTGGTGTGAGTGCAGGGGGTCTCAGAGGCGAAGTTGGTCGGGTAGGGCGGCGGCGATAGGCAGCCCACCTGGAGCTTCGGATGCTTCTTAACCAGGCGCTTGAGGAAATTTATGAAGGTGTTGGCGAGGCCGTCCACGTCCACCGGGTGCTGGTACAGGAGGTGTCGGGGAAACTGGATGAGGAGTTTGCGGTGCTCGACGTTGCCACCAAAATCGTCGGGCTTCATGATGATGTCGGCGAGGGCGACGAGCTCGTTGAAGAACTGAGCCCAGTTCGTCTTCTTCCAATCCACGAGGTAGAGTTGGCAGGCATCGAAGGAGATGTGATGGTGGCTGATGTCGAGGACCACGTGGGTGTACATGCGGTCCATGGGGAAGACGGCGTAGTGCCACCCTGGTCCGATGTTGCCCGCCGGCAGGAATTTCGGCCTCCGCTCCAGGTTGACGGACTTGGCCAGGCGGGACCTACGCAGGAACCGCTGGAGCTCTGCTGAAGCGATGGGTCCTTGGCGGCGGGGCTCTGTGCGGCCGTAGCGCTGGCCACGCTCCTCCTCCTCCATCTGCTCTCTCAGCTCGGCGACGAAGTCCTCGGGGCGTCCACGGCTGGAACGGGCTTCTTCTCGGCGTCCACTGCTGCCTCCTTGGCCTCCTCGGTTCTTCCTTGATCCGCTGCTCTTACTTCCTCCTCGGCTTCCTCGGCTGCCTCTGCTTCCTCCTCGGCTCCCTCGGCTACCTCTGCTTCCTCCTCGGCCCGATCTCCGTGGGCTCATCCCGGCCTCCATTCGCTCCTTCTCACTGTCCTGGCCCGACTGGCTCTCACTGCTTCCCTTGCCTCTCACACGGCCTCCCAGCGAACGGGACTTCCTCGGGCGATGCTTCTTCTTGGTCTCTTCTTCCACTGCCACGACCTGCCCTGGATCTGAGTTCTGCTGAGGGCTAGTTCTGTCCTGCTTGCGGCTGGCTCGCTCCTCCGTGGCCTCCTTCCGTTTCTCCGGTTCCTTCTCCGACTTCTTCTTCGACTGCTCCGCCGTCAGCTTCTTTGGCCCCTCCGGCTTCTCCTTGGCCTCCTCCGCAGGCTGGGCCTTTTTCTTCACCGCCTTCGAGTCCACCACGGTCCATGTCGGCTCCTGGTTGGCCTTGGACTTCTCGTCGGAGGATACGCCGTCGGGTCGAGTCTCAGTAGCTGTCGCCTTGGTCGGGTTCTTCTCCTCCTGCTCCTTCAAGTACAGGTCGACGGCCGTCTGACGATCGATGCCGTGCTGGAGGACGCGGGTGATCTGATCGGCCCAACCCCCCATCAGCGCCGGCCTCTTCTCCAGACTCCTCAGTAGCTGACTCGGGGACAGCAGAGGCGGAAAGTTCTGCTGATCGCAGGCCGTGTAGTACTGGAGGAGGTTGTCGAAGGGAGTCTTGTACTGCTTCTCCTTGCAGAGAGGCTGCGGCTTGTGGCTCTGAACCGCTTGCAGGTTTGGCCGTGCTCCTTCTCGCAGAATTGTCAGGATGCCTTCGTGGCTTTCTTCCCAGGAGCGGTCTTGCATGCAGCGCCGGAGATACTTGAGGACGTCGGCGAGGGGCGCCATGGCGTGCGGGATCTGAAGGCTATAGGCGTAGATGCAGGGGAACAGCATCTTCTTCCACAGCACCATCCAGAAGCCTAGTAGAGTTCTTAGGCTGCGCTTGGTGTCCTTGGGGCTCTGGCTGTAATGCTGCAGGGTTCTGAACAGCTGGACGACCTGGGTCTCGGCGTCGTGACCTCTGAAGAGGTGGTCTCGGTAGACCCAGTCCTTGACCTTGTCCTGTACCGCGAGCAGGAAGGAGCGGCGGACGGTGGTGGTGGTCTGATAGAAGGCGTTCACCAGCGGAATCTGATAGGTGAGCTTGGCGCGGGAATCCTCGGCGTCGCTGACGAGATGGAGGGCGTGCAGCACCAGCTCCAACGTCTCCGCCCGCTGCATGATGGCGAAGCCCATCTTTTCGATCGTGTTGTCCGTGTCCCAGTCAAGGCTCTGACGGTAGCTGATGGTGTGGTTCTGAAGCCGCTGCTGAAGGATCTGCTCGTCCGCGGTCTGAGGAACGAAGTTGCGGAGGTAGGCGATGGAGTCCCGGAACTGCTGACGCACCTTCTCTTGGACCTCGACGTTCACCCCGGGCGCCAGGCGGATGATGAGGGCCTCAGGCTCCTTCTCCCCCTTCTCCGCCTCGTTGGCGACCTTCTCCGGATGCTCCTTGGACTGGTCCAGGTCTTCCGTTGGCACCGGTTCTTCTTCTACCGGCGTCGGCTCCATCTCCGTCTCCATGTAGTCCAGGTGCTCCTCCGCTTCGGGCAGCTCTTCCACTTCCGTCAGCCTCTGCTCGACCACCAGTTTCTCCGCTTCCGTCGGTTTCTCCGACTCGTCCATGCCCTCAGGTTCTTCCACCACATCGGGCTCCTCCACCACATCGGGCTCCTCCACCACATCGGGCTCCTCCACTGCATCGGGTACTTCCGGGGCCTTCGGGTCTTCTGCGTCCACGGCGTCTTCTGCAGTCTTTGGGCTATCTGGGATCTCGGCCTTCTCAGTCTCTGCCGTCTCCTCCGTGAGCTCCTCCTCCACAGGCTCCTTCTCCGTCTCCGCCGCTGCGTTCGGCTCC